>JARPRG010000374.1:3183017-3203810 GCA_031001745.1 Hartigia nigra
GCATTGATTAATTCCTCCGAAAGGACAATCTGTTTAGAAATATCTCTTTTATCGACCATAAATGTGTGTTCACACACCCATATTTAGTCCAGCCAGATGACTACATCGTTTTTTAAATTTCTTACGGAAACTAAGGACCATTAAATGTTTTAATTATGATATTCGTTACCACCAAACGATTAAGCATCGATTGAGCTCTTGAAAAACTTAATTCGTTGAAGAAAAAAATTGTTTGGCTAACTTCACGGTCAAATTTTGATTATTTGACGTTATTTGATTATTAAGGACGATTTACCACCAAATGATTTACTTATGTCACCAATGACCAGACCACCAATAAATTAGATATAAAGAAAGGTTTAAAAGTTAAAGTTGTCCGGCTAACTTCACTGAGGTGCAATACAGGCAGCGATCGAAGCGGCGTACGAACGAATTGCATTAGTCGAAACCCTAAAAATCTCCATATTTCGCGTCTCATCTGTGCTCATCTGTACGCCATTATGGACTCTCTAGCAAATTATGGGAGCGACGGGGAAAACAGCAACAATTCCAACGATTCGAAGGTAAGTAACGAAAAATATATATCATTTTTATTTTATACAATTTTTCCCTGAGTCACAGTATAGCTGCACAGTATCAAACTTCCTAGGCAACATCACCTTCAGTTTGAGCATAATGTCAGACATGTCTGCTCGTAGGCTAAATCGGAGATCTCTTTGTATATTTCAAACAAAGTTTATAGTTTGTTGCGTCTTATTGTAAGAAGTAGTATGGAATTTCACTACATCTTAAAAGTACATGTTTATGAAATTCTTTACGTACAGAAACATACAATTTATCATCACTCTCGTTCGGGTGGTATCCACTTGCAAAATGTCGATAATTGAAATGGCTGTGTGGTGATGCATAATAATTGTAGCTCTTCATTAACTAAAAATTCTATTATAAAGACTACTGATTGTTGCATAAAGGCCATTTATAAGGAAATTAGTATTAATTTAAGCATGTAAAAACATATTAAACAAAACTTGTAGTATTACTATGGGATGTTTCTTCTTCGTTTCATAAATACAAATATTTGTTGTACATTTGACAAAAACATTGGCGGTTATATATTATGATATACTACTACAATTATGATTGCAATGCAATGGTTTTGTTCTTTGTAATATTGTTTCATACGGACACTTGACTGAATATTTGACATTTGTGTAACGATATATGTACTTCTTTTTCAAGATGCAGTATCCAGGAAGAGGCGATGTTTCAAGTAGACATGCTAGCGATGCTAATTACGACCCAGTGCAAATGGACATGAGTGAGGTACAGGCAAAATGCATGGACTAAATCATTTCTTTTTTTTTTCTATTTACTGCTTGGGATCGATGCGATTAGACAGAGACTGAATCGATTCTATGATGTTTTGTCATGAATGCCGTATGTAAAGACAGGGCCTTCAAGCTGGTAACTAAAAGTTTTATATGGTCACGTCTTAGGCTAAATCACTCAGTTGTTCTTATAAGTAGAACAGGATGTTTCTGCTCTATGCTTGTATACCATAGCTTAAAGATTGCAGAGTATGTCACTCTGCTGCGACATGCAACAATTATACCTTGTAGGTATAAACTATATGTTATTTTTTAAAAATTATTTGGTTTTTCATTTCAAATTTGTATGTACATAACGTGACCTTAAAACATTTTTGACCAGCTAAGACAATCAGACTAGCATTGAGATATTATAAAACTTAAATAATAAGTAAATGGGACTAGTGCCATTTCGTGAGAAAATATTAACACGTAGCTCTGTTGGTAATACATGATACAATATCTACGCACCTTGGCAAGGTCTATGCTGTGCGAGGGTCTTTCAAGTCTACTCCCAAGTCCTATTCCGAAGATAAAGGTGAGTAGAGGAAGCTGGAAGAAGGTAACGCTAACAAAAAAAAACCAAAATGAAAAATAATATGTGACAAAACCATTAAGAAGAGGTCATTACTAATTGCTCCAAGCAGATAGTAAACAGGAGATACTGAATGTATACTGATTATTTTTCCATAGTACAATATTAGCAAATTGCAGCAGTAAATTTGCCAATTCATTAATAAATGATCGATTCCTAATTAGTCAGTGAATAAATCGTGTTTTAGGCTTAATTTATCATTTGGAATGTTAAATATTTTTTAATGGTGTATGCTTTTAAGTATGTGGTACGTCCCAGCAGTATCTTTCATCTTTTACAAATGACTATAAAGTAGTAATTAATTAAATTTCGATTTATCACTCGAACAACCCACTAACAATATCAAGTGCGTATCTCTCAAGACAGAGTATAATATTTAATTAGGAAAATTACCGTTTATTTTTTGTTATCGATTTTCTTTCTATTTGAGAAAGAAAAGACAAAAGTTATCAAGTAAATTTTCTCTATGAAACAAAGTCAGAGAAAGATTGCACTAGAACTTTCCTTTTTTTTATTTCTTTAGGAAAGCAACAACAACAACTCTTCTCCGGAGTCCGGTAGCGAACGTACTAACAGTCCAGCATCTGGACGCATCCCAACCAGTAGTTCTAGAACAGAGTCTTCGCGGACATATTCCTCTCCTACAGACCAGAGGTAGGCTGGTTTGTATTCATCCACGGCCGTGCAAACTTATTTGTTTTATATCAATATATACAATTTTATAGATAATATCCACACGATTCATTAAATTCAGTACTCTACCATATATAGATATAATTATTCACTTATTTCCATTCTATAAACGAGCCAATTAATAATACGAATCTGTGTGGTATACCCCTGCAGAACGTAATCATTTTACAGGCAAACGGATAACGAGAAGCATTCATCCACGAGTTCACGGGATGACCACAGAAGGTCAGACCGCTCTAAATACTCCAGTGATAAATCACGGAGATCCTCTAATGAGGAGAGGAGGCAGCGTGACTCTGATCACAGAGATACTAAAGACACAAGGAAATCAAGAGACGAAGAGAGAAAGTCACGGGATGACGAGAGACGACGCAGCGACCGGGGGTCTTCAGGAAGTTGCCGCGATGACAAAAGCGAGGATCGGGATAAAACTGACAAGGACCATCATCATCGAGAGGATAGAAGAGACCGTGATAGAGACAGAAACGAAAGGGATAGACGTAGGGATAGAGAAAGGGACCGTAGATACGCACGAGATGACAGAACTAAAGATCGGCATCGGGAGGAGCGCTCGAGTTATCACAAAGAAAAGGATCGCACGAGATCAAGATCCAGATCCAGAGATCGCGCACCACTTCCTTTTAGAACTATGAGCTACAGAGAAGAAAAGGGGAGAAATAAATTAGCACAGTTGGAAAAATTAGGCATTGAA
Source organism: Hartigia nigra (assembly GCA_031001745.1). Lineage (NCBI taxonomy): Eukaryota > Metazoa > Arthropoda > Insecta > Hymenoptera > Cephidae > Hartigia > Hartigia nigra. The sequence goes on from JARPRG010000374.1 coordinate 3,186,385, forward strand.
CTAAAAGCTCCAGAGGGTGGTCCAGTTACTCCCAGTGCTCCGGGCGAACCGAACTACTATAATCCACTGGCTACTGCTACACAGGGTAAATACGCTGAGCAGATACAGAAGAGGAAACTTCTCTGGGCAAATAAGGTAATGAATGAAAATTGTTTTAATTTATGTAAAGTAGTCTTATAGTCTTATTAACCCATTTTACATCTTTAGTCCAAATCTGATGAGAGTAAGAACATGAGTGCTGCAGCTTCTACGGCTAATACTTGGGTTGGCACTACTTTCACTCATGACCAGGATGGTAAAGTCACAGCGAAGTTTAAGAGACTTATGGGCATAAAGGGCGATCTACCCGCAGCTCCACCAGCTGGAGCAAAACCGGACATCTTGAAAAAGCAAGAAGAAATGTTCAATAATATGGAACAACAATATGAAGTTGCGCGTGCTACTACACATACGCAACGTGGTGTTGGACTTGGTTATGCTACAGGCGGATATCAATTTCCACGATAATACAATTAAACTATATCAACTGCGTATTAAAATACCAGAGAATTTTTGTATAAAGAAAATCTTCCGATCTTTATCATAGCAATGTTAATCCTCGAATAAAGGATAATGAAAAATACTGATGGCTGCTTTACGATTGAAAATATACGTCGTGCGGAGTTAGGTAGCACTCTGAATTTTTCTAAAATAATTAATATTCTTCCACCATAGAATTACAAAGAATATCTTTAACAAGGATCCGAAAAGTGCAGTTGACTTTACTTAGGATTCACTCGGCATTATCTCTTTGCGATTCATTACTTGAGGTGTAAAATTAACTGCCTGAACACAAAGCTTTAGTCTTTACGTTAGTTTAGTTTCTTCAGACTTTTTGCTAATAAGCAGACCTATCAATTACGTTTGATTTTACTCATCCTGAGCGTAAAAAGCTAGTGCGATCTCGCTACATTTTTGTAGTTTATATCAATACGAGAATTGTACAAACAAGTCTGTATAACTTAATAAAGTGAGTGTTTCATAATGAATTAATGATTTTATAGTTTGCAGATATATTTTTCACCTTGTAACTGATAATAAGGTGTGAAACAATTTCTGTTTCAGTACATGAAGACTTTCCTCTTTACTAATTCCCAGTAACCGAATCCACATTTTTGCTCCATAAGTAGATCTCGAAAAATAAAGTTCTTCTATATTCATGAAACTAAAAGTTTATTTTTCATAAAAAATCATCAATTTCTAATATGTGTAACATCCCGACATGCAGTAACTCGTTCAATCAATAATTATTTGTCAAATTCGACGTTACGTATAAATGGAAAATATGAAACAGAGATGTGACAAAATTTATTTCTTGTAACTGATTCCATGTATATATATATCGAATGCATTTACAAACGTCAGAAATTAATAAATATAACTATAGTCGGTCCACAAGTGAAATATGTAGCTTAAAGTAACAGATGGAAAGATACAAGGTCTGTTTAAAAATTTCCTGTTTTCAATATTTTTTTCGCCAAATGCAACGTGTAGTAAACCAATGGAAAACCATTCATTATCTTTAGCAAAAGAGCGATGGTAATTGGGAAATTTGCTACGTTCCTAGCACGAAATACGTTTTCTCAATAAGTTATTCTTCTCGTGGACCGACTGTAACTTACTAAACGCATGGATAGAGATGAAAGAACACATCACACGTGTCCGATATGTTTTTAATTTTGATTAAGCCAATTTACCTGCTTGCATCTATGCATCCGCTATTATAATCATTGCCATTACGAAATGTCACGGAATCAGTTTCATTTAAAATTGTCGTGCCATCATGATAGCTTTAGAAGGCGAGGTAGATTTTTTATACCAATAGATGCAATTAATCAAATAAATTTTTTGTTACTCCAAAAGGCTTCATCCGAGCATTGAAATAATTTTTTTCTTAATTTTGTAATAGAATATTCGGCAGTGTATGCAGAAAAAGATAATTTTTATTTTTGTGTAATTATATCATCCAATGTAACATTTTTACAAATAGTTCGTACATAAACAGGTATATTGTAATTATTGCGCAGTAAATAATTTCTCAGTGTTATCGTTTTTTCGTTTCTTCGTTTCACATTCTACAATTCTTTTTTACTTTCAAATCTACACTTATTTTAAGGCAAAGAATCAAAATTACGGTTGGTTCGTGACATATATATACGTGATATATACACAAGTATATATCACGGCTTATAATACAGTGTGTGTGTGTACACATAGAGAAGCGAGCATACTCGCTTTTCATTGGCTAACACTCGCCGAATAGACGTGAACGGAATAATTTACCAATATGGCGTACTGACATTTGAATTTGGACGTTACATCTTCTTAACGGACAGAGAAAAGTCGTACAATATATATGAAAGTATCGTTATTACGTGACCAAGACGCAATTTTTGCCGCTAAAGTGTCACCTGAAGATCGTTGACAATTTATTTAGCAGCCATCATGGAGAATTTCGTAAAGATCGAAAAAATCGGCGAAGGTAACATTCTTAGCGAATTTGTCTTGTTGTTTGGCGTGTTTCTTGTTCTCTCACCTGGAGAGGATTGGCTGCCATAATCGTCTTATATGAAAAATATCTGAATATATATTTTTTTGTTGGTCTTGACAAATTTCAAAATAACGGTCATAATTTTTAATAAATATGAAAAGTTTAGAACGCATGGCTTCATAGACTGAATAATATCCTTTTAGGCGGTTCCACTCTGATTATTATTTATTTATATCAAATAGATCGAGATCCTATTTTTCACCCTTGTAATCATATGTCTACGTTAAATTTTCGTTAGATGAATTTTATATAAAACATAATTGTAATAAATATTAGTAATTGATGCCCTTATTTAATACTTTTGAATTTAGACTATATTAGTTTAGTCGTTTAGAAAACATTGAAAGCATCTATCCAGAGATTAAATTACTTCTAATGAGTTTGATGTTTATATGTATTATATGCATTGTCAGTAGGCATTGTCATTGTTTGATGGATATTGTCCCTTAATTTTAAGGTACATATGGAGTTGTATATAAAGGAAAACACAAGAAAACTGGACAGATAGTAGCTATGAAAAAAATCAGGTTGGAAAGTGATGACGAGGGAGTACCATCAACTGCCATCCGAGAAATCTCACTATTGAAGGAACTACGTCATCCAAATATTGTCAGTCTTGTAGATGTCCTTATGGAGGAACCCAGACTATACCTTATCTTTGAATTCCTTACGATGGATCTGAAAAAATATATGGACAGTTTGGGCACTGGCAAACTTATGGATCCCAGTGTAGTTAAAAGTTATTTGTATCAGGTCTGTCCTAAAAGTTCTAAAAGGATTACAAATTTTGTAACAATAATTAATTTCTATTTAACCCATATTTTTCTTAATAGATTACTCGTGCTATTTTGTTCTGTCACTCGCGCAGAGTGTTACATCGTGACTTGAAACCCCAAAATTTATTAATCAACAAGCATGGCTTAATCAAAGTTGCTGACTTTGGTCTTGGCCGTGCATTTGGTATTCCTGTACGAGTCTATACACACGAAGTTGTCACTCTGTGGTACAGAGCACCAGAAATCCTTCTCGGAGCCAGTAGGTACACCTGTGCCATTGACATGTGGAGCATTGGATGTATTTTTGCTGAAATGTCCACAAAAAAGCCACTCTTTCAAGGAGATAGCGAAATAGATCAGCTCTTTAGGATATTCCGGTAAGTCACCATAGACATGAAGTTCTAATTTAGCTACGAAATAAACTTCCTTATATCACTTCTTAAATACTATTCACAGAGTCCTGCGAACCCCTACGGAGGAAATATGGCCAGGCGTGACGCAACTGTCTGACTACAAAGCGACCTTCCCCGATTGGAGAACTAACAATTTGGCAACCCAAGCCAAGACCCTTGACGTGATGGGTCTGGACCTTTTGCAAGCGATGCTCATTTACAATCCACAGCACAGAATATCCGCCCAGGCTGCGCTGCAGCATCCCTATTTCGATGACTTGGATGTCAAGAAGTTGCCTCCAGAGGACATGTATTCGTAAACGCGTTTAATGAAATTCTTATGCATTCATCACACACATCCACAAACGCACAAGAATAATTTCATAAGACACGATTAATGAAGAGCATGTTCTCCATGCTCTTCAATTTTAGGCAATCATAAGACGCTCTTTTTTCTCTAGGTAGTTTTTATTATCGCGATATTTTATGACTGTATTACTTTAATGATTTTTTGCACTTTTATTATTATAATTATTATTACTACTATTAATAGAACACGCGTTTATTCCTTTTTTTTTTTATTCGACGCTGTTCCTAACGATTCAAATTATGTGTTCAGTTTGCAAACGACTAATTCCTGGGAGACTTGACTGTACTGTAACTCTTATTCTTCGATCGCCTAAGACACGCTGTTATTACGGCTTTTAAGATTTCACGCAATCATCCTGAAAATACAACTACGATTTTCTTTTTATGTGTAATGATATTTAAACGTACGAAGTCTCAATTATTTTGTATCGTTGTATTCTTACAGCAGTCAAAATTCATATTATTTTCCACTATTTATTCATAGGGTACTCACTTGATAGCACTCAGTGCACTCTGTACACAGATTCCTTGGTCTCTTTCGAATAACATTGGCTCTATACATAGGGATCTTGTTGCATGGGGTGCACTTATTATCAATTCAGTGGGCGAGTTTAATGTGTTGTTAAAAACAGCGCGCATGCGTACAAATACAAGTATTAGAACTTATATCCATTTTTTTTTAAACATAAAAGAAAATTTCAAGGGCTTGTTCACTCTTGTTCATACCTTAATCCTTCGAAATTTGCACTGTAAATTGCTCTGTTGTAATATCGAAGTAAACAACTATCGACACTCCATTTTTTTATTTCATATCCTAGCGGGAATAATTATTTTAAAATTTTTGGCTATTTTTCTCAAGAAAAAATAAAATTAATGTTTGAGATGGAGTGAGCTGTAATGTCTCATGTTTGTTTTATACTGATCAGCACATATGTGAAGATTTAATATATGCATAAGGGATCATAATTAAATTACAAGAAAAAAGGGGATTCTTACAGTGCTGGCATCACGCTATTTCGTTAAGCGATATTTATAAAAATGTAAAATATATTTTTGTTCAACGAAATACTCATTGTTTTTGATACAAGCACTGCAAAATAATACTGTACATAAATACGTATTAGGGTAGCACATGAGATGCACTGCATATAATTTCTCATAGGATATTAACGCTTTTATAATATTTTCTTTTTTTCGCTCATAAGTCATAAGTCTTTCTATTGATAACATTTTTAGGAATTCTCGTCCATTTTCTCCTACTTTTTTAAATTCCTTTCTTCATGTGTTCACGGATCATCACAAATAAAATTAAAGTCGTACGACAGTCGTGATTGCATTGCGTGTATACCGTTACTTGCTTCATTTTCTTTATTGCTTTTTTCCTTTATTTTCAGACTGTCATTTCAGATGCATAGATTTGATAAAGCAAAATTGCCTTGAATTCGTAGTATAATACATTCATCTATTCTGTTGTTTGACCTGGGTACTCCTGACTTGGTATAATCTATGAAGTTCTATACATAGAATGTATTACCATTTTATTAGTTTGATGTCTATTATTAATTTTAGGCCTGCCCATTAGAAAACACTATTTGGTAAAAGATTTTTTTCAGGAGTCTGATTTTTGTCGTTTTCGTGCAATGTCTTCTATACGACGCCATATGCTGGTATTAATGAAAGGATGCGTTGTGACGGGAGAAACAGAGAATTGGATAGACTGTATCACAATTTCTAGGAATCCTTTGAAGAGTTTTACCCTCATACGAATGCGTCATACAAGATGAAATATAGGATATGACACATAATACTAACGTAAAACCGTAGCATTTGGTGTTATGCTGTAGCTACTGGCAGTAGGGATATCAGGAGCGTATTATTTTGAGGCGGCAGGTTTTGTATAAATATTATACGATATATTCTAACGAGAAAAATTCTTTTCTGTATAAACAAAATTATAACTTCATCCGTTTGATTAGACAACATTTTGCCTGATGCAAAAGAACATTCAAGAATATCAGCTCTTTTTTTCGAACTTTAATTTTCATATAGTAACAGAGTTCCAAATAAACTCTATTCGGCCCTGAATTAGACGAAGGATACGTCACCAGCTAAATACATATTACTGTGTATGTGACCCGTAATTGGGCTTCGGGTGGGGGACCAGTATAAAGTCGTTCTCCACAAACCAACTGTTTACAGTTGAAGTATACAGGAACGTGATACGACCTAACAGCATATTTGCAGTAAGTATCTGCTACTTGATTTTCTTTTTATTGACAATTTGGAGATATTCTAGGAAAAATAGTACAGTTATACTGCTTGGTTTGGAAACTTTACTGATCCACTTAGTGATGCATGACCTTAATTATTTTTTGTATGGAACTCTGAAAGTTATCTAGATTTTCATCTGGCCAAAGATTTGTTTATTAATTAGGAGTGTAACATTTGCTTATGAGTTAGGAGGAATAATCAAGATTTATCGAAAACTAATATTATATTACATTATTCTATTGAAATAAAAAAATTTTTAACTTCTAATTACTAAGGATTTTTTATATTTATACTAATGAATGTTAATATCATCGAGATCGCGTATACGTGTTAATGTAATTTTAAACAAGTGTATCGAAGCTTCACGATCATCAAGTTTGTTGACTTGTCAGGATTCCAGACCTCAAACATTCGTAATAAAAGCAAATATAAACAAAAAATTTTAAGAAGTTCATCATCATGCAGATACTAGTTTATCAATGATCAGTCATCATTTTTGTTTCGATAAAAGCAAGTGACTCTAATGGCCGATTTCTTCACATCTCCCGGTAGCTATTCTTCGGACAAATATATCCAGATCTAGGGATATATTTTACGACAAAAAATTATCGGGAATTTATCCGGTAATGAAGAAACCGGCCGTAATTTGTGAAATCTTGCGGGATTTCTAAAGAATCCATTTTGCGTATTTCATTTACCGAAAAATCATAAATTCGACAAATTACTCAACATACGCAAGGGTTGAGATAAATTTTAGAAAATTACTACTTTTTCGATATGCTACAATATCTGTTCTGTTTATTTTTTATTACACTTCGTAATATCATAAAGATTGATTAAAACCGGCGACTGGGGTCATTCAATCTGTAGTGGTTCTCAACTTTTTGTAAAATCGTAACAAATTATTTTTTATTATTTATTGTATACTGATTTATATTATTCATATTTATCTTTTGTTATTGTGCTGACTTCAGTTGTATCTACATGAAATTTCTTACCTCTGATATTGTTTTCCCGTACCACATATGCTCTTCATAGTTTTGCGTTGCGCTCTTATATAGTACGCTCTGTTAAAAGTATTGACCTTTTAACATTATTATCTTATCTTGGACCTTCGCGCCTTTCTCCAGAAGTTGTAAGAGTGGGAAACTTGCTAGGATGTGAATCACTACGTTAATTAAAAGTCTTTGTTCCATGATCTTTGTGCTCAAGGTAATAAAGAAGAAAGATAAATATAATATATGACAAAGAGAAAATATTGGTAGCAACGAGAAACGATATTTTAATCGACTCATTGTAATACCATGACAAATTGATTAATTATGCGTACATTGATACTGCGTTGAATTTCATTCATTTAATTATATTATTTGAATTATCCTTAGATGAAGGCAGTGGGACTATGCGTGATACTAGCAGGATGTTTGGTTTTGGCCAAAGGACACAGTTACCATTTAGGAGCGTGTCCTGTAGTAGAGCCAATGCAAGGATTTCAAATGAACAGAGTAAGGAAGATTATATAATATAATAATCGCTATTGTATTAACTAAGAAATTTTCTTCTTGAATTTCTAGTTTCTGGGTATTTGGTACGTTATTCAAAAGACGTCAACGGCTAGCAAGTGTATTGCATATAATTACACACGTGGAGAAGAGCCTGGGGAGTATGTGATAACACAGGATTCTGATCATCCTGTTATAGGTAAGTGTATTGTAAAAAATTAATGAAGTGCACGTAACATAGGGAATATGTTTATCTGAAGCTGAACGTATGAAGTTAAATATTCTTTACGTCTGTACTAAGCTATTAGACGTTACTCGACGCATTTAGATTCTATATTTAATAGAATTGAAAAGAACTCTAATCGGACTTGTTCTCTATGGATAAGAAGAATATATGGGTCCTATTAGGGTTCATAAAGCGTCGTCAATGAGGATAAATGCTTGTCAAGTGGAATGAATTGTCTGTAATCGTGTGAACAGGTCTTACGCCATTGAAGCATGAATACCACTACACTGGGGAATTAAGTGTCCCGGAGCCGAGTACACCCGGAAGAATGCAAGTGCGCTTTCCTTTAAGTGAGTACACCGTAGAGATTTCTAAGATTACCGACAGTCGGAAATCCGCGGCATTTTTGAATATTCTTTCTATACGAAATATTGTTATTGCAGGTGTCGCTGGTAGCGCATCCCACGTAGTCTTTGATACGGATTATGTGAATTATGCTGCTGTCTTTTCGTGCCAAAAGTTGGCTTTCGCACATAGACAGAGTGCTACTATACTTTCGAGACATCGTGACTTGGATGCCGGAACTACTGAAAGATTACGTCAGGCGTTAAGTAACTATGGAGTCGATCCTTATGATCTTAGTATCATACCACAAACTGGATGCCCAACTGGGAATAATAGTTTTGATATTAATATTAATCCTGGTACCTTCACTGCTGAGAATTTTGGCAATGTCGTAAGAAAGGCTGGTGAGAAAATTGGAGATGGCGTAGAGTGGGTTGCGCATGCCGGAAGTAAGGTCTATCATAAGCTTTCTGGATCCGAGGAGAAACGTAAGCCTGAAGAAAATGGACGTAGGGGTGAGGTCGTAAGGGATTCTGGAAAAATTGAGACCAATGAAGTCGAATGGATTCCGTAAACTTGTTGAGATGAACAAGCTGCGACTTTAAAAATTGAAGTAGAAGTTTGATTTTTTTAGAAAACAAATGTGATTATTAGTACGATTATTAATCATTTCTGAGTGTTTTTATCTTGAATTTGTATTCGATTGGAAATGTGAATAATATGATATTAAAAAAAAAAATTATTTGTAAACGACTGAATTAAAAAAATAATAATTTACGATCTAAGATATTTTTATCCAAAATGGCCTCGTGGGTGAGTTACCTAACACGCATGATGATTATTCGTTCTTATGAAAACGACTATTTTCTAAGTAATCTCAATGTTCTTAGAAAGTAAATTATACCTTAAACGAATTTGTAAATTAGAGTAAGAAATTTTACACTTAAATAAGTATCCTTATTAAGCAAATTAGATAACCTTCAATTTTCCAAGGACAATGGCAAACATGCAACGACCTTAAAAAACATCTAATAGATTTAAGTTGGTTAATTAATAAGATGACCCACAGTAAAGAAAGATCATCGCTCAAATAGCCTAAGGCATAAATAAATAGTAAGCCAGTACCAATGAAGACACTAGTTTATTTTATTAAATAATTCAAAACTCTAATTTCTAATTTTTCGATCATGAACCTAAATATATTTGTTTACCTGTACCAGTGTCAAAGTCAAAACAAAATAAACAATGCAATCCCTAAAAAATATGCACGTTCATCCCCAGTGTGCAATGAACAGCAACGACAAATTTAGCCGCTAGGTAAACATGAATTCAAAATTCCAGGTAATATAAATGACCATTATATAAAGTCTAACTTTGCATGGATGATCTCGATCGAGCACTTTGGACAGAATACAATGGGTATATTTTTAAAAGTGAAAGGGCAGAAAAATGTTCGGTAAACCACAACAGCGGATAAGGAAGGATATAGCAGAAAAGAAAATACTATATAGTGGTATTGAAATGCATCTATATTTAAATGTCAATATATTATACTCAATATATTTTCATATAACGGGTCCTGTATAAAAAGAGTTCGTTTATGAGTAGTATATCTATGAATCACACAATGTACCTAATATACAGAGTGGTCCGAGTATTTATAAACGGCAAGTGTAAATACACGTGTACCACGTGATGTAGATCTCCCCTTTATACTTCAATATACATACGTGCCTACGTATACCTGTCCCTGTATGGATGCAAATATACTCAAGTAGAATATACGCAAGTGTATGGACATTGTGTCCTGTCGTCTCATTCAACCGATCAGTTCAATCGCGACCGTTGTCCGTGTAAGAGGAAAACAAAATTGACAGTGCAAGTTACTTTACCTTTTTAACGTAAAATAAACAAAAAATATTTTACAATATTTTAAATATAACATTTTATTACCTGTTGCATCAGAAAAGGTATCCCGGTGGATATCTTAAGTATAGGGTAAGTCAAATCTTATTGATTGCACATAAACAATTAATTGAATATATTTGTTTTTCTTTGAAATGACACACAATTTCGCACATTTTTTTCTTCTTATTATTGCATATTAATGATATACACTACGCGGACACGATCTCTAACGTATACAAATCATGACAAATTGTTTTTAAATGTAAATGACACGTTCGTCCTATCTTGTCATGATAACACGATAATCCTTTCATGTGAAATTGTATCCTGAATAACAGGTATCATCATTGTACAAATTATATCATCATGCTGTAACCACTTCACTTTGTACAATGAAATTCAGGGTGGGTGAGGTTACAGGATTGCTCACGAACCCTAAGGTAAAGGGTAGCGTTGTATCAAGGTGCTTAAAGTTATTACTGAACCAGATCGTAGCCTACTACACAATCTGTTCAGGGTTGGGGTAGCTGTTGCGCACTGCAGCATTTGATAAACCTGCGCGTAACGGAGTCCGTCGCCATCTGGTTTCACGCATCCTTTATCCCCAGGTTTCTAGATCCTCAGTGAGGATATCCTGTCAGTGACTGCAAGGCGCGCTTTGTCCTTGTACAGTGATAAAAAAAGATTGACAATAAGAGTAAAGGTGAGATGGACTATTACAATGCGTTTATGATAATTTGCGAATTTAATTGATGTATTGATTTTTATTTTCACGGTTGTTGGACAGGGGATCTAACCCTTGTACTTTCTTACATTGAAGTTTACGATTAGATGGTGTACCCCTAGTTTATAAAGTTGCCAATTACAGGGAGAATATTTAGAAAGAGTTACGGTGATAATAATAATCTCAGCAAACACATAGTGCTATAGTTATATGTATCTTGACTACATAAATTCTATATTGTTATTCAGAAATTGTATCATATAGTAAACTATATAATACGTAAAAGTTACGTAAATGTTACAAACGTATTTGCTGAGATGTATATGATATATGATTGTTGACAGTGGACTCACTGCAAAAATTATTATTATTCGTTAATATTTTTTTTGTCGGATAGGAATCGCAATAAATATTAAAATGTTTATCATATTCTTGATTGATGATAAAAGTCTGTAATTTTTTACTTAAACGTTGTTTCTCCTTCAACGCCAATGTTTGTTCCTTTCGCGAACGCAGTCTCATGATTGAATCATTATATTGAGATGATAATTTGAGAATTGAACGGGGGAACTGCGTCAGTTGATGTAGTTGTGGTCGACGCGTGCATTTGCAGGTTCAAGAGGCAAGTTCGAGCTTATTGACCCACTCGGAGTCATCAAGCTCATTTTGGTTATTAATGTGTTCCAGTTCTGGTTCCCCTTATGAGAAGTGGGACAACTCATAGAGATATGTTAATGGATATTATCGTTATCTCTTTTTTTTTTATTTTAATAAATTTAATGGAAACCATAAGAAACAATAAAAGACAAATAGTGAAAATAATTCAAGGCTTCAACCGTGAACTCCAAGTGTCAATGGCTTCAAGATAGCCGATCATCATCTAGTAAATCCAAGTATTAGTCGGCTAAGATTACTTCAATGAGACCTGTCCTTGAGAATATGTAATGATACAATCGAGGATATCAGGAAATGCAAATTCTTCTCTTTTAGAAAGGTCAAGTGATATTGCTGTTATTAAAAATGCCATATGCTCTTTTTTACAGATTATACTATGGATAGAGATGTGTTACATACTGAAGTCATTAAGTATGTACAATGACAGGATCATAGTACACATAAGAATAAACATATCTGCAATGATTATTGATTGAGCATAACCTGTTTTCTGAAAAGAAACCGTTCCATTGTCCAATGTATTGCACTTTGGCCGCTATTTATGTAAAATATTGTAAAGGATTCGAAATCAATTTCTCACGGTCGTTTGTTTCTGAAGATTCTGAAAAGTGAATTTGAGGAGAGGGAATTTACGTGTTTGAAGAAATAAAAGGAGTAGTGTGAACAAAAAAAGAAAAATCTACATAACTGCTTCAGTATTATTGACGATGCATCATTTAATGTTGTGGTTTATGTTGATGCGGAAGGTCAGCCGGGTTGTGGACCTTCGATCTAGAGCCGTTCAATGCTTCGACCATGAATAAAGCATTAGCCAAATTCAAGAATAATTACTTCATTTCCATGAAAGCATCTTCAGTTAAAATCAAACCGTCGAGTGTTTCGTATCGCTATAGAATTTCCATAGAATTGGCATTCAATTGGGAATTAGACATTTTTAAAAATCTATTCTTGATCGATTTAAAATTCTTAAATATTTTATGCAGATTCAGTTAATTAAATTTTTAGATTGCTATAAAATTAATATCGTGTTTTAAGTGAAGTTAATTCGGATAAAAAAAAAAGGTAAGCACATAGATTGATTGCTTGATGATAAATGAGTGATAAAAAGTACCTGATTAGTAAAATGTATAGGTCTTAAGTATCCCGCAGCGCTAATGACGAGAAATTAATTAATCTAACCTTCTTCCAGGTCGTTCAGCATCAGAGAATTTATCGTAGGCAATTGATTTAATACTATAGTATACTATGAATTATCTCGTTAACATTGAAAAGTTCTCGGTAGGACAGGAATTTATCTTCGGGTCATATCTGTTTTAAGTGTTTCAATAACGGCAGAGGAAATTTCCTTTATCGTCATTTTTGCGCCTACTGAATGTTTTTCGTTGCTACCTACGTGCGTATCGTATAGAAAAGTCATTCGTTTCAGATGATTCTGCTAACTCTGGGTGTTACGTTGATACTCTGGATCGAAAGCGGAAGCAGCAGCGTTCTTGTGGCAGATACCACAATGTCGAGAATGGTTGAATTGAACGCAGGCGCACCTTTTTGTGCGCTTTACACGGACAGAGGTATTATTCAAAGGATGATGTTGGGCGCCGATCCAAAAAGAGTTCGTCAGATGTCGAGTAACCTGGTGGCGGATCTTGAAGAGACTTGCAAAGCTTCTCGTAATAAAGGCAAGGTAGCGTTAGATACGACTTTATCATTTGGATTTCTTTGTATTATTTACTATTGGCTCAGTAATTATTACTAATCGGCAACGTTAGAGATTTCACTCAACAATCTATTTATTATAAAATCCGTGATTTAAAGTCGGTCCACGTGTTCAATGTGTTTCTTTTTTTTTGACAGATCGAATGCAATGAAGCCTTCAGAAAATCATACGTTATTTCGCATACAATTTTTATTACAAAGTATACGTGTACATGGTTTTGCACTGAAATATATTTTATTTTTCTACTTTACCATATATTTCCGTGATCTTATGCAAAATCACGTGCAATTTTTTTAAGTACTTAATCTATTTTTTGGGAACTGTAAAAAATTGACATTGAACTCCTGGACTGACCATAAGTATTTATTATATCCTCGAATAGAAAATTCAAACATCGTCCATGTATTTACATCCATGTAACCTTCACGTTCACTAGGTAGAATATTTGACTGAGAAATTAAGTTCCGGATATAGGTGGAGCAGTAATATCTTCACACAAGAAGTATTTCCAGCTTGAAAGTTCCGCATATACGAAATTAATTTTTTATTTTTTAACACTAATTGCATAAAATAAGACAGCATGGTTCAAACGGTCTTCTCTCGTGGAACGTTTGTTCATCAGATCAGTCGTGATGCCTGATTTATGTAATTTCTTCAGGATCAAGCACCAGCTGGCGGCCTCATTTATCCTGGTACAAAATGGTGCGGTCCAGGGAGTCTGGCCAAGTCATACGATGATCTGGGACAACATACAGCCGAGGATACCTGCTGCCGGGAACATGATCATTGCCCTGTAACTATTGCACCTAATCAGTGCATTCATGGGATATGCAACAATTCGCCATTCACCAGATCGCATTGCGATTGCGATGCCAAGTTTCGCCGGTGTTTGCAAAATCTTAACACCGAAGTGGCAAACACGTTGGGTGCACTTTTCTTCAATGTTATTCAAGTGACCTGCTTCAAGGAGAGGCGACCATGTTCTGAGTGGCAAAGGTAACTAATATTATTTATACAATATCGTGTATATTGTATATTATTATATAAACAGTAAAAGTATTATTCAGGGACAATTTTTATATGCAAAGTATATTTCGAGGATATTCCACGTTTTCGAGAGCTGACTCACACATGTTTATATTTAACGCATTCGTCTGTAAATCAACTATGGTATTTTTATAGTCCCATAGACGATGCTATACACGATTATGAAATCTTTGTGCTGCGTGAAGAGGCGATGCTTGCGCCAAATCTTTAACATTCTTTCCATGACTATAGGCATTCGAAATAGCAATGGGCTTAGTTAATTTTTCGTTTTATTAAATTATGTGAGAACTCCAATGTTAGGCATCCGAAAATGAATTTCTTTTTAATATTGTTAAATGCTGTCTATGAATGTTTAATATGTGTCTGATCCTCGAAAATATGTTGGATATGTCCTAACAGGAATCAGGTAAACCCGAAATCATTATGGCGTAGGTCTGCTACAAATTCTGCAAAAATCTTTAAAACTTGCAGAAAGATTTGCAGCAGATTTACACTAGGGAGATGTCCGATTGCTACTACATGCAATCAGACATCACCTTAGAATCGAAGAATTTTGTCACCTGATATATGAAAACTCAATTTTGAGATTTTTGGATTATTTCAGTTGTCCCATGCAATGGGAAATTTCTCCGAATTATAATACTAGTGTCTGGAAGAGAAGTCGTAAGTCTCAACTGTTAGAGCATCTCCAGTCAAAATTTGCGTTGCTCCAATTTATTTTGAAGGCGCTTGATGATCTAGCATCGCACAAACTGCCATTGAATTGAAAGTGTCGCTTGCTCAATTTGTCAAAATGTAAATATGTTTTTTTTTTTTTTTTTTTTCTTAACGCCTATAGGCACTCTGGTGATGGAAATAGGATTGGTGATGGGCTTAAAATATATTTTGGAATTCACAAGAATTTCTTGACACTTTTTTACAGAATTTCCTATAACAGTTAAAAAATATCTGCTTTCAGAACTGGCTATGCCGAAGCGGTTTCCAACTTGCTTTGCTCGCAGTACAAGTTTCGCCCCAGCGACAAGTATGTACCGCTTATGCCATTAAATATGAACATATGAATTCGGAAGCAACAAAAGGGCAGTCCCACGAATATTTAAACTTAAACATCAGAAGAAGATTGGAATTGATTAGTCCGGAGACGTGGGATTAGTCTAGTGTAAAGAACCAAGAAGAAGCGAAATTATGCAATATTCATCGCAAGTAATGAGAAGAAATGTGAAATCTTTTTTTTTTCACACGAAATCCACAAGCATTCCTTGAGTCGTATATTGCTGGAAAAACTCTAGATTATAGATCAGGTTAAAGGTTAGCATTGAACTTTTTCGAAAGTAAAAGAGAATGCTTTGTCCGAACGAAAGAACAAAGATTCCGATTGGACGTATTCACCATGGTTGCGCGTCACGTGGCCTTTTCGAAATCTGTCCGGTACAGTAAAGATGTGTGAATTTTCTTTTTCTTAGAATGTTTCGACCATTATAGATAGTATATCATTAATTTCTGGATATATGACACGTACAGAAAAATCCATAGGATTTCGTTCGATAGTCAGAGACATGAAAAACATATATGTAACATTCTAGAAAATTGTTGCGATTATTACTGGTGCGTTCGTAAAGCTGTAATTTTTGTTAAACCTTCTTTTTGATTTTTGGGGCTCTTTGTAAACTATATATATATATATGAGGATGCCACATACGCCTATACAGGGTAATTCACGGCAAACGCACCGGCTGAAGTTCGCCGCAAATCGGTATATATATGGCTGCGTTTACGAATTTTATACTATTCGTCGGGAGACAACGAACTATACGCAGTTTTATTAATCATATAATGATTATTACATAGATGAAAAGTGATGAATGATCTGTAGCCATAGTAATATTTATGAGATTCCAGCATAGGAAATATAGTTCTTGTTATATCAACGATAGCTTACAATGCCGTAGTGCATTATGTTATTTATATTAGAATGAAGACAATGATATATAAAATAGCAAGTTGAAGTGTTTAAAGAAAGTAAGACATTACGAGTACACGGACCAAAAAGAAGCACAAGCATTACCAACATATCGAAAGAGAAAAAAATTAAAATCTTACAGGAATTGAAATTGACGGGGGATATATTCTATCGATTGTGAAACGAATACATATAAATAGGTATTCATAGTACAATTGATATATAAAAGATTTTTCAAGAAAAGTAGATTTAGAAATTCTAGTCGAATATAGAATATTAGATTAATAATGCATAGTGTTTAATATGTAAAATCTAATACACGTAATATATATATTTTCATTAATTTAGTGCATTAGATTTAATGATTTATATTGTGTTACTGTTAATGATTTATGCAAATTATATGGAGATGTTATTCCTTTAAAAGTTTCTGCACAAAAGGTAAATACAAATTTGGAAAATTGAGAGTGTAGACGTATTTAATTACAAGGCTCGTGTATATTTATAAATAATGTTTATTCTAATACTCTGCTATGGCAAATATAGGTATGCACAATTAATACATTATTGTAGTGTAACTAACGTTAACTTAACTGTATATCTATTTTGGAACTTGGAAATCAGGAACGTACATTTTCACGTAGTCTTCGCGATATAATGGAATGAAGAGATAGATTTAAAAAAAAAATGGAAATTTGTACAAATCTTTTGATCTAATTTTAGAAGTAAGACTAGGACATTGCTGTTGCAAATTCAATCAATCAAGTGCATAGACCATTTTGACATTGAGTGCCTGAAGGACATCTGGAACACGGCGGCCCTGGAATATACATTGGAGATCCAACGAAGTTTCCTGCTGGGCCATAATTACAAATCAGCATTTGATTTCCTCCGCCGAAACCACTCCCGCCACCGAAACCACCGCCG
>JARPRG010000374.1:3203910-3279310 GCA_031001745.1 Hartigia nigra
TTCCTGCTGGGCCATAATTACAAATCAGCATTTGATTTCCTCCGCCGAAACCACTCCCGCCACCGAAACCACCGCCGCCACCGAAACCACCGCCGTCACCGAAACTGCCACCGAAACCGCTACCGCCACTGCTACCACCACTGCTACTGCTACTGCCACTGCTACCGCCACTGCTACCACTACTGCCACTGCTACTACCTCCGCCACCGCCATTTGGAAAGTTTTGCGATGGAAACCATTGTTCATTTCCATGATTAAACCAATCATTGAACCAATCTTCTTTATAAACAGTTGGCTGACCAGGAACGCCATTTTGTATAAGTTGCGCTGGAGGTTTATAAGGCGTAGGATACATGGGTGTATTCTAAAGAGAGTGAAAAGATTTGATTAGGTGAGTAAACTTATACAATTATGATTGTAGTGCAGATTAACGTATTGTTCATAACATTGGTAAATACTCACAACTGTCGGAGGCGGTGCTATTGGTTTAGGTGCTGGGAGTCCATATTGTGGTCCATTATATTGTGTAAATATTGGTTGATTTGATATTTTGTCGTAGTCCACCCGGTTTTCTAAATACATTTCAGCATATGTGGGCAGCTTGTACACTTTGATATTAGTTGTCACGGGATCTCTTGGAGTATCTCTAGATACAAATAATTGACCAAGAGCTGGAGATATCAAATTGCCAATTGATGAAGTAATTAAGCCGGGATTGATATTTGCTCCTGACGATGGATCTTGATTTGATCCGAAATTGGGGTAAAAGCTCGATGGATGTGACGAATTGAGTCCTGAGGTAAATCCAAACCCAGAATTTGATCCGAACCATGAACTCCCTCCTGACCCGGGATGTATTTCAAATACAGGATCTGATGCGGATCCAGGGCTGAATGCTGGATTAAGTCCTGATCCTGGATTAGAATCTGAACCTAATGTAGGATTCGATCCAAACGCTGGATTATTATTTCCAGGATTAAATGGTGCTTGATTGCTTCCTTCTGAAATAGTAAACGGAACTTGCAATTGTTGAACTTTTCAATTGTTTGGGAGATTAATGGTGATGAATTGTTCTGAATCATGAATTACTCTGTCATTATAAATTTCATTATTTTTATGTTGACTAAAAGGATAATAGCGATTTAGGTTAATAGTAGGTCTCTTAGAAAACTTACGTGGATTTAATCCTGGATATTGACTAGGCGGTGTATATTGAGGTGACTGAAAAATACATAAAATATCAGTTGCATAATCAACATTAAAAAAGAGAGGAAATAACAAATTCACAATTATTTGACCGAAAAATAAAGGGAAGTAATCTTACCTGTCCAGGATTATTTACTGGGGGCTGACTTCCGGATCCTGTTGGTGGTGTGTATTGAGGTGGCTGAAAAATATAAAATATATCAGTTATATCATCAACATTAAAAAAGAGAGGAAATAATAAATTCACAATTATTTGACCGAAAAATAAAGAGAAGTAATCTTACCTGTCCAGGATAATTCACTGGGGGCTGATTTCCGGATCCTGTTGGCGGTATGTATTGAGGTGGCTGAAAAATATCAAATATATAAGTTATATAATCAACATTGAAAAAGAGAGGAAATAATAAATTCACAATTATTCAACCGAAAAAAAAGAGAAGTAATCTTACCTGTCCAGGATTATTTACTGGGGGCTGATTTCCGGATTCCGTTGGTGGTGTGTATTGAGGTGGCTGAAAAATATGAAATATATCAGTTATATAATCAACATTAAAAAAGAGAGGAAATAATAAAAACACTATTATTCAACCGAAAAATAAAAAGAAGTAATCTTACCTGTCCAGGATAATTCACTGGTGGTTGACTTCCGGATCCTGTTATCGCCCCTTGCGCACCTGCAGCAGTAGGCTGCAGATTACCAAAAAATCCTAATTGCTTATGACGTCCAGTCGGTATTGCTTTACGTTGAGCAGAAGCAGTATTATTCATGCTTTCGGATAAAACGAAAGCAATAGGTTGATCATTCTGATTTCTATAGCCTCCGCCATAACGAGTACGTCCACAACCAACGTAACGAGACGTTGCCCAAACCAATTGAGTATAATGACCAGTTGAGTGTGCAAATTCGAAATGTTCAGCTGATTGGCCATTTACATATTGCACTTCATCGTACCAGGATTGAACGGCTGAATCCCATTGATAATCTTTACCCCCTGAACTCCAATAGATGTTTTGCCCAACTTGAAATCGTGCTGAAATCATACATCAGTTGTTTTTTTTAATACAAATTTAATTATAGCCTTAGCAATAATATAATTTTTCATTATTCATCAATATATTGAATGATCACAATAATTTCAATAAACTTACGGTCATTTCTACAGGAGTCATGTTGAAAAGTACATTGATCTGCCCATCGCTGAGCTACTTGAGCCAAATCATTATCCCATACCAATGCTTGCATATTAGATGCAGATGCTTGTGGTCCAGGTGCACCACGTCTTTCCCTGCCAGTTGCAACTATTGATCTATAATTATTGTGCAATTGTACGATTTGCTGAGCCTCGGCACTTGACACTCCGCTAGTAACGCCGCTACCACAAGCATATCCAGTTCCCTAAATATGAATAATAGTTCAGTATTAAATTTTATATTCTAATTAAATTATCGATAGTTTGTTTTTATAATTGTACTCACTTGAAATCGACACATTGTATGATCATGACAAATTGAACAGTATTGATTTGTTGAATGTGCGACCACCAACGATAACAAACCAAAAAATATTAGCCACATTTTGGCTACGTAAAATTTGTCATCGATTCAACTAATTCGAACCAAACTGTCTAGATCGAACTGCTAAGTGCGTTGCAGGACGACCAGGAAGAACTGAAGTCCTGCCGAAACTATGCTAGTTATTTATATATTCGAGCTCATCATTTAAGGGCTTGAAATCTTTAATTACTTTTGGGAATTCGTTTAATGATTCGACTGAATATGCTAGAAGTCATTTTACAACAACTACAATATGGAGGATTATCCTTCTTAAGGAT
Source organism: Hartigia nigra (assembly GCA_031001745.1). NCBI lineage: Eukaryota > Metazoa > Arthropoda > Insecta > Hymenoptera > Cephidae > Hartigia > Hartigia nigra. The sequence continues at coordinate 3,206,949 of JARPRG010000374.1, forward strand.
AGGCTGAGGCTATTAATTAGACGACAATACTTAGATTACCGTTAGGTTTCTGTAATGTAAATTACCAAAGGTTTGCACCTTGGAAAATTCCGCATATTAAGGATTCTTTTAGGTTGACAGTATGCACTAGGTATGAAACGGTACATTTTTAATTTTTATTCATTTAATTACATATACATGATAATTTCAAAAGTGTCTTCGGCCTCTTTTTGTTTTTCTCTCGGCATCATCTACCTCGTACATAGCATTCAGTTTTTTGACGACGTTCTTTGTTCTGTCTGATATGAAACTGTCTACCTGACCCAGAACATTTACAAATTGAATCATTCTTTCGAATCCCTTGTTAATCCTTTCAGCTCTTTCTACTTCAGTCTCGTTTCTTCTTGGAGGTAAGGTTAACTTCGGTTTTGGCGTTGTCGTGCTGGCTTCCTTTTGATCAATTAACTTTGCCAGCTTCTCTAGCAGTTCATCGGGATCCCTGCTCTTCGTTTCATTCTCACCATGTACCAGGACCTATTGAATTTTTTTGTTAATACCTCAAGTACATATGTATTTGAGAATTGTTAATTATATAGAAAAATTACATAAAATTTGTTCATTCGTCCAGAAATATTTTTCTGGTAAATAGAACATTTACTCCTCAGGTTAAATCCAAATATATTTTGTATACAAGGACATTTGTATGAAGGATCACAGATATTATATTGCCAGCAAACAATATATAACAGTTATATACCTGCAATGTTAAAAGGTCACACGCAGGGATATAATATATTATAACTATAGTTATGTACATCAGGTGTGTTATGACTATTATATTCCTGAGCGTGAATTTTTAACCCGAGAATGTCGCGTTAATTCTTTTTTCATTTTTTATTGCTTCTCGAAAACAATAAAATCTTTAGCAAGCCACGTGTGACGCTATATACAATTTCTTTTATAAAATATGCATGGGCATGCTTTTACATTGAAATATATTTTATTTTTCTATTCTAGCATAGCATATTCCCGTGATTTTATGAAAAGCCACGTGTGTCATTCGCTATGGATTCAAACGTTTATGAACAGTCAAAAAAACACCTTGAACTCGTGGATCAAGTATACGTATGAATATTTGTTTACGTCATCAATTAATAAAAAGAAACTTATTCATTATAATATTAAAGATATTAGCTCATTATAGATTCGTATAATTATAACCTAATTATATACCTTAAACAAGTATCCTGTTTGAATCCGCTACTTTTCGGAAAATTCAAACGTTTTTCAGTCTGGCACATTTCCATCCAAGTCAAAGGACAGTTAGGAGATATTTAAAATGTATGTTACGTATATCTATATATAAGTAAACTATAAGTATACCAATTATATATTTTAACTCTCTTTTAATTCTGATCGAAACATACGTCATTTTTCATTCCGACTGTATATACCTATATTTGAGGTTGTGTTGTACAGAGGATATTGCATATTTCACGAGAAACGTAACAACCGTTATTTAATTATTTACATAACACAGAATCAATAAACAAATGATACGCACCAGTAAGGTAATGAAAATCAATGCACAGATTTTGTTCGATATCGACGTCATTTATTTGTCCTTTTTCAACACTTGTTATTAGAATCGATTTTGCAATTTTTTTTTACCTAAAATCAATTTGCGTGCGATCAAATACAAGACGATTGGAAAACTACGTTCTTGAACATGCACCACCTTTTGCGAATTCGCGATGACTGAGAGAATGTTCAGGCGAAGATATGCAACCTTGCATTTTGTATATTTGCACGCACGATTGTATTGCATTTTACCATGTAACCAGGAATAACCTTATCGAAGAGGTATCAGACAATTGGTAGATAATATGCCTAATAGAAGAATTTAACTGATCATAAGGTTAAGAGAATTTACATTGCTGATTTCTTGAATCTCATATCACGTCTCAGATTAAGATGAAAAGTCAACAGTTTTCGTATATGATTTTTCAGAACATCCCAGGCATCTTCTGGCTTACTCCATACCGCATTGTTAATCCATGAAATTTTTGGTAGTTCCTTTGAAACAGAAAAGTTATTGTCGTCCTTAGTTTGTTCAGGATATCTATTAATACATTATCAGTTTTCCATAAATCGCACCGGCTTTTTACGCGAATGATATTTCAAAATATCATGATTCAATGGTCGTTTCGCAAGAATTTTCAATGTACAAAAGCCAATTAGAAAAATCACGATGAAAATTCTACCAAGCAGCATCCCCAACTGATTCTTTAAACTTGACACAGTTTCCATGCTTACGGTTAGGTTATATGTAAAATGTATGTTTTCATCGTATGCACAAATATTGCATTACCATTGCCACTCCCGGAAGTCGATTGTCGCATGAAACCACGTCCTTCGCGATGACAGTTTGTCCAAAAGAAGCCGAAAATGCACGTGCCGCGTGGATTGTCTGTCATATTATTTTTTATCTTGTGGATACTGTTAATAGCGTCGATGGACTTGGTGAGTGTATTACATAAAGAAAAAAATATAGTGCAAAAATGTTTATTGGGAAAAAACAATAATTACCGGGAATTAGAAAATTAGTGGTATATAATCGCAATAAACGTATCGTAATATACAAATGAGTAAAGTGCAATGTAAATGGCAAGTGCAAGTTAAATTTCTGTATTTATTATTACAATGATTTTTTTTTCTTTGAGTAGGTTTTAGGTGCACCTTCCGTATACATTACGTCATCCAGACAAAGCCAACAATCAGAAGCACCAAGTGTCATAAGTGTGATGGCATCCAAAGCCATGGGGGCTATGGTTAAAGTCGCTTCGTATGTATGGCAATGGTTGCCAAAATCTGTTCATCCACCACCAACGACATTTCGAATGATACGACCATCATGTAATCGATATGAAAGCGATGATATATTTCGAAGTGATGAGGATTTTGATTGATTCAGGTATTAGTTGTATTAAACTATTTGTAATGCGTACTTAAAAGGCAAGAAAGGTAAGCAGAGTGTTTGTATTTGAAAAAATATTAATAAAATCACTATATACATCGTAAAATGATAGGAATACTTTTTATTTCCATAGAAAACATGTTTCACGTGAAAATTCAGGGTATCGAGTTTCAGGAATACGATGAAAATGATTAATTGGGTTTAGCTGCCTGCTGCAACTGATTATTCAGACTTTGCGTTGCCTGAACAGCAATATCAACAGCTTGCTTGGTGAAGCTTGCAACGTCCTCTTGAAGCTTGCTAGAATTCTGAGAGACAGCTTTGGCGGCTTTGTCAGATTCCTTAACAATAACTTGAACAGCCTCCTGGAATTTAGCCTGAAGTTGAGAAGCTTGTTGTTTAGTATCGGGCAATTGAGCGTTTATGTCATCCACAATTCGGTTTAAGTTATTCTTATAGCGCTCGTTCCACAGTTTTTCTAGTTCGGAGCCCTTGCTTTTGACCTATAAAATAAAAATTTGAAAAGCCGTTAAAAACAAACAACTAAAAAAAATGTAAACTGTTCAATCAAATAATCAAAATCAGCAGCGCGAAGCATGATTTACTGAAATAAATGTTGACTTCTCGCACTGCCACTGGTATGTCAACCCGTATATCTATTTACGGACTTTAGCGAATAACGATAATTTTTTAAGGGGACTCCGGACATATCATTAACATGCGAGTAAAATGTCAACGAAAATCTTCAATAACAAGATTTTGACAAATATTCTTTTTCAAAGCGAAATTGAGCGCACATTTTGGAAGGTTAACAACCATTTTGACACTACGTTCGTAATAATTTTCTCAAAACCGAAAGAATAATCTGACCCAAAAATTTCAAGGTGAATTTGAAAAAATGCGAAAAATTTCGGGTTGGATTACTCTTTCAGTTTTGAGTTTTTGTTATTGAAGATTTTCGTTGACATTTTACTCGCATGGTAAATAAGAGGTCCGGAGTTCCCTTAATCACAAAAGTATATTCCAGTTCGATTAATAAGTACAGATATCACAAAGACTTATTCTAAATTGTTTAATAAATAATTTTCCTTCTTTCATTTCTTCTACTGACCTCTTCGGAAACCTTATTGATGTACGTCTGCAGGTTGGCAACTAAATTGTCGCTCTGATTCTTAATAGTGTTCACAACGGTATCTTGATCCGGAATGCTCAGTTGTTGCTGGATTTGCCTGCCCAGGTTGTTAATGTTGGTCTGAGCCTGAGCGATCAGATCAGTCAATTGAACTGGTTCATTATTGGCGGGTGCATCCCTAACGACGCGAGCCTGTCCACAAACGAGGACGGCCATGAGGATGGCGAAAGCTCCAAACTTGTTCATTGTGTTCAACACTGTTCAGAACACTTCGACTACTAGATGAAGACTGATGCAATCGTCGTGAGCTGTTGCCGTTTTATAGTCAAACCTTATCTACGATGTCAGGGCAAAGTGTGTATTATCATTAGAAGACAACAACCACGAAGATGACGTCGTCGAGGAGTAGGAGGAGGATAGCAATCTCTCAGTAAAACTATATATTACGAATCCCTAAGAATGACGGTATTCCTAGTTCTTTTTTATTTTTTTTTAACAAATTAAAAAATAACACTAAAATTCAGACGTTCGGATGGATCACGGTCACAGATCGATGGATCACTGAGCGTTTTATTATTGCGTACTGTCTACCTGTTGATCAAACCAGTATTTACCGATGCGTTTAAAATTCTTAGAGTGTACTAAGCTAATTAATATTTTAATCAGGTAAAGAGGAAGTCAAGACGCGGAGGAAAGTGAAGCGTAGAAAGTTTTAATCGGTTAAGTATATTCAATTAGCTTCGTTATAAGTCGCGTGTGTAATGGTATGTGCATTAGAATTTATTGCATAACTATTAGCGTTACAAAAGATTTGCGTCATGCTGCACTTGTTGCATTTATAAAAATAAGTGACTAAGGAATGCCTAGTAAAAATTAAAAACTTATTTATTTATTATACACTAATTTCTGGGTCCTCGTTATTTCGTGATCTACACTTTATAATTAGTATCATATCAGCTTCCGGATGTGCTATCGTAACCTCTTGAATCTTTTGCTATTTCTTTGGGCCTACCACGATTCTGTTATCACAAGGATGTAACAGGATGTTAATATCAATGTGTAAGTTATAAAATTATGAAAATTCTAAATACTTTTGAAACGCACTGTACATTCTTTTCTGAGGACCCACAAGATACCTACAGTCTGTCAAACGGTACAATTGACTTAAAATTTATTGTCCTCAGTAGTTATCCTGTAAAGAGGAAGACACTAATAAACCACTGTTACCTCTCAGTGGAATTTTTCCTGTCTCCAACTGCTATCGGGAAATTCTTAGCCTATCTTAAAAAAAAACGACTAAAAGCAGTGTAAAGAAAAACAGTGTCCTTTCATCGATAAGTATGAAAAATATAAAATGTTATGTTTGTTAAATCTTTCAGGAAATTTGCTTTTACACACTTATATAGAAACGTGAAAGTTTATAACTACAAGTAAAAATGATTTATACACATTAGAAATACAAACGTTCATAACGATTATGGTATTCCCATTATTATTAGTTGACAGCAACCATTACCGACGAAATAATACTTTCCAATAATTTCATAGGGATTGAATTGTAGATTGATTTAATTATTTAACTTTTATTGTATATCAATAAATTTGCATAATGTTTGCTTAAAACAATTAAATCTAATTCACAGAAGTACTTGTTTCCTATGCATGTATTTTATATACGTTGTTTTAATAACCTCTGGAACTTTTATCGATATCGGCGTCCAGTCGGGGGACCTTGAACTGTGACCATCTTCATTCGGTTACTCGAATTCATAATTTTGACTTTCCCCAGTATCTTTTTCCATTCTCTTATTTCACGAGCATATCTACATGCAGATTGATATTAATTAATTTGCATCATTAACCATTGAAACGTCACGTTAAAAAAGTTTGCACTAACATTAACCATCAGTCCCTTGGACTGCTACTCAAGCGTCACTATCGTTACAGTTTCAGTGAAGTCCGTTTATAACAACATTCAAGGAACAAAGAAATGACGTTGTACTAAACGGATGACGTAATAAGGAAAATAAAAATATTTAGGGACGTATTTGTATGAGAACCAAATATAAGAGGGCAAGTAGGATAAAATGCAATATGCGATCGATCGTTATAAGCGGAGTCGTAATAACCGAATTCCACTCTATATACTGTACTAGATATATTTAGTTATAATATGTAAAAGTTTCAATAGCGGTCTGTTAGATCGGTAAATCGATTTAAAGGTTAACAATTCTAGAATCATTAAATCAGTATTTCAACCTCTGTCGAATAAATTTGTTCATATTAATTTTCTTTGTGCAATATTACTCTGTATTATTTTGCGCTATATCATGTGATAGGCGTTCATGAATCATGGAATATTTATTTATGCCTGAATATTCATAAAGATACAATGAATGATGATTAAAGTCCAATACGAAGAATGGAAATTTTATTCGTATTGCATTCGGTGATCCTTATCCCTGCATCCGGCTTTGTGATAAGAGAGATTTCAATGTATTGACCTGTGAGATGAATCATATTTTTTAAACATTTTTTATCTGATTATTAAAACGGATAATTTTTCTATTTTCTTTCGAGATGATAATAAATGAGATATTTTCGTTTGACGTGAATGTCTTCTTTTTTTTTTTCTTGTACTCTCCTTGTGCGTTTATCCAATGAGAAAAAAAGTTAGGTATGCGAATTGTGACGTGTGACAGTCAGCGTTTTTGACAGCGAGTAATAATACAGGTCGATCAATCGAGGACAATTATATGAGTTATTTCATGCAATCGAAAAATCGTGATTATTGTATTACCTGATAGTGTAAATTTTATGATATTTTTAACATATATAAAGGATTACGGTCTGTTTGGTCTTAATAATTGAAGAATCATTTAAATTATTAATACATTTATTTTTAACATTTTACGAACTTTTCAGACAGTCGCGCATGTACAGTTAATAATTTTGGAAAAATGTCTCTCTGCCTGTACTCTAATCGGTTTTTGGAACGATCTTGTCGATTTCCTTGCGCACAGTATCGGCAGCACTCTGAAGTGCCCGAGTTCCATTCTTGTAGAGTTCATTCAGCTGAGGATCGTTCAGGATGTTTTGAAAACTTTTTTGAATCGACTCCATTGCATTTTTGAATGTAGTGTCAAGATCGTTCGTATTACTAGATTGTGGTTCTGGTTCTACCGGAGATGCCTGAAAAAGCACAAAATATAAGAAAACATGTGAGTATCAAAAGCATAATAAAATATTCTCAAAAACTGATTGGAAAGCGACAAAAAGTTATCTAATTAAATTTTTAAATAATAAAATTTGTCCACGTCTTTGAATAATATCACGCATAAAGAAAATGTTGGCTGGTGTCTAATCGAAAGTCTTTACTGTAAACAAAAGTAGGAATGCAAAGATCAATTTACATTTGATAGCATAAAATAATGGTAATACGATAGAATAAGAACACACGCAGTTGAACGAAAAAGACTCATAAAAGCAGTGACTGGAAATTAAGCCTGGCAAAGAATAATGTATATAGTCGTTAAAGTGCAATTGTAACTTACGTGAAGTGCGTAAACGATGCAAGCGATCAGAATGGCCACAGATAGGAATCGAACCATCTTGTCGATGATTTTTCAAAATAAGAAAATAATTTTACAAACGAAAAATACGACAAGAAGAACACGAAGAGCAGTCTCGTTGCCGACTGTAACAAGGAACTACCAAGCATTAGATATTTACTCGTACTCCTATAATTCTATTGGCTATCTCCGATAAGTCACAGGTCAAAGTTTAAATCATCCATTCAATTTATACGTATTGGATTACACACTCGGTAAACGTGACATATAACATTGACAAAGAAAAATGTCTATAATACGTATATTAAATAGTTAAAATCGAAATAAAGTAGGTAATAAATAATAAAAACACATAGAAGCTTCTTTTATTTTTATTAACAAAGTATATCCTTAAAGTCTTAACGCTACTGTGACACAAATTCAATTGTTTTTATTGTTCAAGATTTTTAAGAATCTTTCTGAATGCCGCTTTCAATGTTCTCCGCAGTTTTTTCATTTGCCAACTTCCTTTGCACCTCCTCCTTTTGTCTAGCTCTTCTCAGTTCAGCCTTTGAAGATGCATGAAAGGTATCCAGGATTCCCAAAACCAATTCTAAAATTGGTCGATTCTGTTGTTCGTGATAATATTGCGACTCCCTTTTAGGTTCTCTTTTAGGTGGCATCTCGATCGATTCCTCCGAACTTCCGGCAGAGACTCGAACTGCTTTGAGAATTTGGAGAAACGCAATCAAACAAAGTAAAGCGATCAGGTTCTTCATTTTTCCCCTCTTTCTTTCTGCTTAATCTTCAACAAGTTTTCAAAGGCTGAATTCTTACTTAGTACGAGGCACGACGTCGCCGGGTACCAGTGTGCCAGTGTACGAATGCGCGCAATTGTTTTTTTATGTCTTTCCTTCTCTCTCTTTCATTTTCACGCTCTCTTCTTTCTTCATTTGCGCGACTCGTCAGCAACATCAGCACATTTTTTAATAAATGCGCGTACTCAATTACACACACGCATTTTATGTCGATGGCACAATTTCACACAAGCAGAACACGCGAGGAGGGCTTACGACAATGAATACGATTCCATTGGTAGTTATTTTTTTTGTTGGGTTTATTGCTTTTTTCAGGGAAACAACAATTGTTTACATAATTATACATTTTTCTTATATACTTAAAAAAAAAGGTACAGGCATTAAGTTTAGATGAGATAGAGTACAGGACATGAGAGAAATCATTGACAAATTAATTTAATAATCGTTGTAATTACATTGTTCTAAACGCTCGCAATCTTCCTCATTAAAATTACTTGAAGAGACTTTCCATACCCTTCCTGTTCCTTCAGGTTTCCTCAGGAGGATCCATGGATCGCTAGGTACAAAAGTGATGGGACCATCTGAATCATTAACGGAACCTTTAAATATAACTCCGTTTTTGTTAGTGATCAGTATCAGATCGCCAGGTAACAAAATTTCATTACCAATAGCGGAAATGACATGAGCTCTTGATAGCGTTACACTATCATTATCAGAGTTACTATGCTGACCTAAAGTTTCTGATGGATTCCCGGCTGAATGTCCTGACGACCAACCTGCAGGTTCTGGCACTAATATATAATCCTTGGTGTCCTCGTTTATGTCGTACCCCTTATAATGATTAACGGAACCGCGAAAGGAACCGGAATGCGATGATGAGCTTCGATCATTTGCAGATATACTTTGCTGTCCGGATGTATGGGTCAAAGATTCAGAGCTCGATGAAATTGATTTAAGTGATTCAGAATTATTATCGGATATTGAACCGGAAGCAGAGGTTTCAGTTGGTTTCTGACAACTAGGCGTTATAACAACTTTTGTGTCATGGCCGCTGTTTATCTGAAGATTCTCAAGTCCTGCATATAACGGTAAATTCGGATTTTGTACGGGGGGTGAATTCACGGAGGGATTGTTCACTCGGATAATTGAATTGTAAGGTTTCCATTCGGACGAGGAATAAGGAGAAGTTGTATCGGGTGTTTGAGAATCAGAATTTGAAATAACAGATTCAGTATCATGGGATGATTGGGTATTTTCACTATAAAATGATGTTTTGGCTCTTGATGATTGCAGAGACTTTAGAGTACTTATTAATTGTTGAATATCCGCTTCGATACTCTCCTGGCGTCTGACGTCTGACAAAATTGATTTAAGTGATTCAGAATTATTATCGGATATTGAACCAGAAGCGAAGGTTTCAGTTTGTTTCCGCGAACTAGACGTTACAACAACATTTCTGTCAGTGTCGCTGTTCATCTGAAGATTCTCAAGTCCTAGTTGTACGGGTAAATTCGGATCTTGTTCAGGGGTTGAATTCACGGGGGGATTGTTCACTCGGGCAACTGATCCTTGAATATCCGCTACGGTGTTCTCCGGAAATCCACTGCTTTCGAGATTCGAATTAGAGGATGAACTTGAAATTGAAGATGTCCATGAAGAATTGGAATCTGCGTACTCGGTTTTTGAGGATTTCCAATTGCTGTTACTTTGACTGGACGTTAAAGTATTAGAACCGGAGGATCTGATAGTATTTGAATCTGCAGATAGGACATTACTTGATTCATCATTCGCTGAGCTCGCAACTCTGTTTAAATTATCGTTAGAGGGTTCTGTTTCTCCTAGGTTATTATTTTGACTTATAACATTAGCAGAATTAACAGCTGAGTCAGTAGTTTCAATATAATCACGAACAACAGGGCCAGTTTTAATTACTCGCACAGAACCGTTAGGATTCTCAATAGTCCGTATTTGATCTATAGAATACTGTCCAGAAGCAACTGTACCCGACGAAGTATCGATTTTGTAATTTCCATTTATGACAATATAAGGATTTCCTTTACCATCTATCATCGGTGTCTGCGTTTCATTTATTGTAAGTGTATCATCGCTTGACACGGGATTTAAACTATTGCTGAGATTAGGTACACTATTGGAATTTTGAGCCTGCAAATTTTGACTGTTCAAAGTCTGTGTCCTTGAACGACTGTTCAAAAGAGATATGAGTAGTTTATGAATCTTCAAGACCTTCGAACGATCATTAGATGGTGATAACGATGGTGTACGATTTCTACTATCGGGTTCAATAGAAGATTCTAACACATTAGAAACTATACTGTTCACACTATTTAGCAATTTATTAACAGCCACAGCTAAATTTCGATGCGTGTTTTTATTGGAAGAAGTGCTGTCTTCGGGTGCTGCCTGAATAATCACAACATCGCCACCATTGTCATTTGCCGACTGATTACTTCCTAATATTCCAATATCGATTCCTGACCTCAACCTCGAGTTAATTCCTACTCTAAAATTCTCCGCTATCGCCTGGATTTGCTGTTTTAGCAATTCTAGATTATCTTGATCAGATTGGGGTGCTTCATTTCTGATGGATGAACTTGTACTCGTAGGCGGTTGGTTACTTGCACTGATATTTTCAAATAAATTATCTATACCTTGTGTCGATTTGTTCACGAGCGTTAAGAGTGTGTTACTGATATCTTGAACGGTATTTCGATAATACGCAAAATTTGCATAGTTATTTACTACTTGCTGAAGATCATTCGCAACGTTTTGAATATTATTCAAAAGATGTATAACATTACGTATTTTAGAATCACTGGATCCAGTGGGTCTGCTCAATCGACCACGTTCATTGTATCCATTGTATGGATTTAAATTGTTAACTCTGTTGCTTCCGTTACTATCATTCTCAATACTTTGTAAAATATCATTAAGGGAGTCTAGAATATTTTGTACGTCAGTCTTCAACTTTGATAAAATTTCAAGAGTCTTCAGTCTATGAATTAGATTGAGTAGTACTTGATTTTCAAAATTCAAATCAGAATTCTGCGTCGATGGATAGTCCTGGAGATCATTAGTAGTTTCTTGGACAATATTGATAATATCAGATTTTGAAATAAGTGGGGATGCTGACAATCTGCTGATCAGAATGGCGGCTTCTTGTAATAATTGATGCCTTTGACGATGAAGATTTAAATTCGTTAGGTGTGGCGAGGATGACGAAGACGACATGCTATTCAGAGACGTTTGTTCAGAACTGACTTGTTTATATTCGTTGCTCTCCAATCCTGAGTTTTGTTGTCTAGATGTAGATCTATATTCTGATCCTGCTCGTGATGCTGATCCTTGCACATTCGATTGACTATTTGCAGATCGATACCAAGGTGTTGATCCTAATGGTGATCTATGGGACTGAAACCGATTCCATTCAGATCTGACTCCATATCCAGGCAACGATGTTGACCATGATGCTGGCGGAAAAGACCCTTTAGGTATTGATCTAGTCCGAGATGCAGGTGCTTCTAACAAAGATTCTGCCAATTTGGATTGTCCATCTCCATTCGCTACAGTCGTACTAGATCTTTTAAAAAGCCTTAAGTATTCCAAATTATCTCTTGCAGCGTTCGCGTATTCATTCAACGTGTTTGCGTCCAAAGGTGTTTCTGAAGCAACTGGTGTCTGACGAACATTCTCACTATTAATAGCTTCAGCTATCTGAGAAATTATTAATTGCGTATCTCTAGTTGAAGTCCGAACGGGTGCATCATTTGGAATTTGTCTACCATTTCTCACAGGCACGTAGAACTCATCTTCGTAATCTTCTAAGATATCGTCTTCCCACTCCGGTAACAAATGAGAGCACCCCGCGACGATATTAACAACTAGGATCACTCCTAGGCACAAAATGATCGTCTCCGATTTTTGTCTCATCTCGGATTCGAACAACTGATCCCATAAGCTATTGTTGTGCATTTATATACTATTGTCGAATCAGCTGCCGATGTGATTTGGCACGAAGATCGTGAGGCTGAATTAAAAACATAGATGATAACAGATTATGATACTGAATTGTTTTATACTAATTTATCAAGTCAGCAGAATCAACTGATTATAAAATTGCTAACTACGCTCACGATGCATCTGGTTATGGGAATGATTTTGCATACTTCAACGATCTGCTTACTTGACATTTTATACATTGTTTTTCAGTGAATCATTCCTTTTCAAAAATTATATAAAAAATATAACAAATGGTTATACAATTTTTGGAAACCTACTAAAATGTAAAATACAGTTAAAATTGTGTGAAATTATCCAGGAATTGACGTTGAATTTACTGACTCGGCGCTGTTTCGATTTTTGACATGTCACAAGGGTGATAGTTGCAACTGATTTTCGAATCATGAAACATTCGATGATTCTGGATCAATTATTAAAATCTAAAAGTGATATGTATTTTCATGAAACGAGGATAGCAGATATAAAATCTTCTTACAAAAATAAACAATAACTCTTTTACTGTTATCGTTAGTACTGATTTATAAGAAAAAAATCATCATCATTTCACGCCTTACTAGAACTCGTATACGTTACATGGTAAATGTATGACTCGTATAAATGCAATGAAGCAGCATGCACAAAAGTCACGTGTAAAATATCCGTGATTAATTTAAATGAATGATTTAGGATCAAATAATAAAAAAAAGAGTTGCTGATTCAAAGGAATACCGGTATGGTAATGATTTATTGATTCGTTCAAAAAAATGATGACCTATGACCTACGAATTTAAAATTAATATAAGTACAAGTGTATGCATCCTTGACCTAATAATTCTCAAGTGATACACTGACTAGCATAGTAGGACTTGTTATCAGGTATGAATGATCATTTCATTGTAATCAATAACAAGATTCACTATTGCTACGGGATGATGGACCTCAATCATCAGGACATGGACATGGACAAACTTCATTAACTGGTAGAAGGATCCTGTCGACCTTTGATGTCAATCCTTTAAGGATTGAAGGTGCAGAACGATCCTGAGCAGGAGTTTGTACGGCGTATGGCAAAGGACCAAAATTATAATACTGCGTTGCTATTTCTGGTTGAACTTCTATATCGTAATTTATACTAAAAAAGAATAAAATTAATTATATACAACAGATATTATTACGCTGATAATTATTACTCTGATAAGTACCTTTTGTATTGGCGCTGAACTGGCACCGATTTTTGAATGCCGAAATTGAAAGATTGTCTGACTGGTCCCAGGTTAAGCTGAGGTTTTTGAACGTTCACACCATAGGATCTTCCTTTAAGAGTATCAGGCGAGCTTCTGGTACTGTAAGGTGTTTCAATCTTGATTGGTACTTCGAATCCAACATTAGCTGGACCTGAATCAGCTGGACCTTGAATGGAGTAATCATAATTGCGACCTGGTCCTGGTATCACAGGAGATGATTTTGGAACCTGAAAAGAATATATTTTAATACTTAATTTAAATATATTACTTGATTTGTTTTATTTAGGTTTTTTTTTACTGATACCTGAACGGAATACGGTAATGGGACGTTACAGATACATGGCTCCCCGTAGGTTACAATTTGTGGTACGTTAGTGGATGCTGGAGATCCACAATCATCAGCTGTAACCGACGCCGTTAAGGCTAACAAGGCCAAACACTGAAACGCGTACATTTCACGGAAACTTATCGTGCAAAACCTGTCCCTGGTCTTTTTCTGCTCTACATATAGACAACTTGAGACTTCCTGTTTTCACAAAGAAAGCTTCCAACAGGTGTGTTTGTCACTTCCGCTTATAAGAGCATTGCACAAATTGTATGAAAATTCTTCGAGCACTTCCTGTATTCAATGCAGGCAAGAATTTCGCGATAAAGAAATTCATTATTGACATTTCCTAGTGCCAAAGATGTCATTATACTTTTATGTCGTGACGTTGCTTCCTTATAAATTACTTTAATATCTTTTTTGCTAGAATAATGGCCAACGCACTATATTAAAAATAATTTATTCTATTCGTGCAATGAAGAAGTGCAATAGAAGAACTCGGTAGTTGTTAGGTTACGGTTAATTTTTCTTTTTATTGTATTATACAAGTGCAATAACCTTGAGGTAGATTCTGTCTTCCTACAGAGAATAATTGATCCTGGAAGTCCAAATAGAAGCGAAAAGTATTTTGGTTTTAGTTTCGATCCTGTCAACAGAACATTAGACTCCGTCGAGCGTGCGATCAGCGTGTTGCACCATATGGTGCATAGCAAATGCACTTTGACTTCTCCCTTTTCACGGCCGAGAGTCTTTACGATCCGTTGACATCTCGCATTCGGAGTCGGAAGCAGTAGACAAGTCATATATCTCATTTCACATGTGTGCACGCGACCGATAACACACAACGCATTTGCAGACTTCGCTCATAACTTGGGATCTACCAGAAGTGCCTGTTTTTTTTCCTCTTCGTTGTATTTGTTTTTCTTACGGGTTCCAACCGGAAGTCGGAATAACAATTATGGATGATGTCATCGATGTGATATTTCTTTTGGGTAGAACTTTTGCGTATGACACTTGTTTAAAAAAATAAACAAAACTTTGATTGCTTCCACAGCACATTGTTTGTTTTATTTTATTGTTTTTCAAATTATTATGCAATTTTTTCTTGAGTGTGTGCAATTACCTATATGCAAAATGGTTTAGAGTGGAGTGGATGAAGAAACACAGTAGATTTTACGGAAATAAGTTTTTTTATTTGTCAGGGTGGGAGGCATGGTACAGGGGTGAAGACTAGTTCTACGCGCAGTTGATCAGTACGGCTCAACACTGCTAAGGATTAACGGATTGTCAATCAATCATTCTAATCACTGCCGACATCCGCAGGAGTTTCCATGCCGATGAAGTCTACGAGCGACGGATCGCAACCTAGCCAAAATTCCACTGCCTTGTTCCTCATCCTCATCATCTTCAGCACTGTAGCTACCATCCTGCTCTCGGCTATTCTCGTCATAAGATTCGTCACCATAGGCGCCATTTCGATCGTCATCGTCAGAGACCACAAGCCCACTGCGGTAGCCTGGCACTGGTGGTCCAAGAGGACCGCACGCAGCACTGTTTTCCTCAGGGAATCCAGGTAATACACCTGTGTCTGAGTAGCTTGTTGGTTGGGCTGAGACAAAGTTGTTGTTGCTGGGTCCAACTGGAGCGTATCCAAGATCACTAAAAATGAATAATTTATTATAGATTTGATGAATAAAAGGATTAGGTATGATAAACAGGTTTTAAAAAATCTTTAGTTAATGAAATAAGTAATAAGAGAAATAGTAGTCTTTGGGGTACCTATAAGAAATGAAGCCTGATGGTCCAGACTGTGCCTGTGCCTGTGCCTCTGCCTCTTGTTCTAATCTTTGCTGTTCCAAGGCTTCCTGTTCAGCAAGATCCTCTTCAAGAGGGGAACAAGGTCCCGAACCTGAACCATAGGTTCTAGGAGCAGCCTTCAGCTCAACAATAGGTTTGTCGACGGCAAATAATCTCTCTTCAGGGATGTCAGGAATGGTATGCTGGACGTGTCCATCAGCTGGGAGAGTTCGTGGTCCGAAGGAGAGCTTTTCCTCGGGGATGATCTTAGAGACTTTACGTGCAAGACCATAGGCAAGAGAGAGAGATACAGCATCAGCTGGTGCAATTGGGACAGGATTGCCATTGTAGATGCTCTCCTGCTCGTCGAATGACATACCTGAAGAATAAAATATAAAATCCAATACATTTTTTTCCCTTAATACAAAAAAAAAGAAAATAGAAAAACTGTTACAAATACACACCATCATCTTCATCGAAAGAGTTCAAATTGTTGAAGTTGGAGCCGACACCGTTCAAGGATCTCTGGGCACCAAATGCATATGCATTAGCTGCTGCAGCTGCATCTACACCGGAAGCCGCACAGGAAGAACACAATTGCAGACGTCCCTCACTCTTCCTGGCGTTTTCCATGCATGCGGAACACCTTGGTTTTCCAGGGTAGGCAGGCAAAACGGCAGGTGAATTGGCCGAAGTAATTGAGCAGAGGTCGCCAATCGGGGAGAATCTGAAAAAATCAAAAATTGATATAAAACATAAACATACTTAAAATGGAGATAAGCTAAAATGGCTATAAGCCAAACATTTTTCGAAAATCTTCAATCACTTTGTATTTCTTACTTGGGTGCAACTCTGGCATGCGATCCCATGGTCAGGATGTCTTGGACACTGAGTCCACCTTCGAGATCACGAGCCTTAGGACGTCCTGCGTCACATCCTCCTGGACCAGCTGCAGCTGCTTTGGCAGCTGCTGCTTCATTGATGATCAATGGCGAAGCATAATGCGCCGGCCTTGGTTGTTTGGCTGCTCTGACCAGGACATCATTGCAACTACAGGGGTTGGTACCAGCACCGAGATCACCGCAAACGCAGCTCTCGCAACGGTGACTTCTGACAGTGGACACTGTTAGGAACAGGGCCAGGCCCAGGAACACGATCTGAGAAGTCTTCATGACTTCCGTCCAATTAGCGGGCTATTGAGTCTTAAAATTACGTGTGTCCTTCTGTCTTAATCCGGCGGTCTTACTTATACCTCGCGCAAGCGACTGGTAAATTCAAAACAACAAACTGTTGCTGCTTTTGCAATCAGACATGTTATGCTGTTTTGCCATTTTTAATCTGATGGACTCACAAACTTCCTGCACCTGCGACAACCCGGAAACGATATCTAGACAGCAATATTCACGGAAGTATTTACAAGCTACTTCCGCGAAGCGTAAGAGTTTCCTCGGATTTTGGCTTTTACCATTTCCGATGGATTGTCTTCTTTTTTACTGCTACTTGAAAGTTTGTACCGAATAAATTCGTGATTTAACGTATGCAGTCAGAACTAGTAAATTTTGTGAGACATATCGAGTACTTATCATGTGAATTTTTATAGTGACAAGTGTAAATAAAATTGTATTAAGTCAATTTTGATAAAAATATAAATTCTTGTCATTTTTTATGTCTCTTATGATTTTTCTTGCACTGTTCGATGATAGATATTTATCGCAATATTTCATAAATTTCTTTATTTCGTATTGCGTTACAACTGGTTATTTTCAGTAACAAAAAAAACAATAACAATATATTCGAATTTTCTTCTTTGAATATTTCATAGGAACATGATAGTAGGAATACACAGTATTTTATTCTTCGCATATTTATTTATTCATTTCATATATCAGGAAAACTTAAATTTACATTTTGATTTTGGAATCTGTTTTCCTTGTAATATACTTGGTTCGATGCCCATTGGATTTTGCGGCTGCGTGTAAACATTCACTACCAACGCTAGATTCGTAACAACGTCTCCAACGCAAACCCGAGCTCCTTTGTATCTGACATTTCCATTCATGAGTCCTAATCGGAGTGAATGACTGTCCTGTAAAAAAAAAATTAATTAAAATTTAAAAAATATTACTTTTAATCGTTAGAAATATATTTATATAAATAAGTTCTCAACTGTTTTGAAATAATGAACTGGAATTTTTAAAAAATATCAGCACTCACCTGTATCGCCAGAAGCAAGACGGTCAGGAAGACCGCTTTCATAGCTTGCATCTTACTTACTGTCATTGTGTACATCTTCCTGTGATTTTGCATGGAGAACGGGCACGACTTCCGTGAAACATTTGACGCCATATTGTATTGAGAAATCTTAAACTTAATTATTACCGACTGTTTGAATAAGAGACAATTGTAACTTTAAACTTAATAGCATTTAATCAGTACCAGGATAAAAATAAAGAAAAAACTAAAATATGGATGCCCATTGGACAATTTAATGATTTTAAATCACAATAGCACATAATTATGCGAATCTGCGTCTTGAGTATAAAACTGTAACAATGCGATACTAGAAGTTCCTCCGTTTATGAATTATGTTCAATATGTACAATAAAATAAACGTTTAACATTATTGTTCACTTATTAAAGAAATCTGCAGCTCTCTGCCGTTGCGGCGGTAAATTAAGCAAATTGTCGGTAAGAACGGGATCGTGAATAAGACTATTTTCAGAAGTAACGCTTCCGGTACCGGATGCAGGAGTAAGGGCTCTAGGGGTGTTGGGTGTTCTAATTCCTACAGAAGGTGTCCTTGAAGATAGAATCCTTCGTGGAGTTGGCGTTCCTGCTATCTTTAGTTTTTGCGTGGCGAAGCGTCGTGCAGCAGGTGACATTGTGTTTAGACGTTCTATTGTTGATAATGACCTAGGCGATGGTCTGTAATAGAGAAATATTTTAATAATCTAAATCATTCATAAATTTGTATAGATAACTTTTGCTGTTCTTCTAAAAACTCACGTTGCCAAGGATCTTCTGGCAGCCTCCAATGCTTTGTTTTTTCTGTCCCTGTGTCGTTCACCAGCCTTTTCTGCTAACTGGAGCGCAATTTGCTCGCGTTTAGGTGGTTCAGCCATTCTGAACGAAGGACCCTGGCTAGTTCTGAGTAAAGGTGTGTCACCACCATCCAACCTGAATGGAGTACCCTCAATTTGACCCCAGGTCATTAAAGGACTTTCACATTCGCCAGGTCTGGGACTTGGAGTAGCTACAAAGCTGAACCCATTTACTCGTGGAGTTGGATTCCTGACAACCTCCTTACCATCCACACCAATCTTGCCATCATTTACTTTCGATTGGGTTTTGGCCAGCTCGGTGATGGTTTCCTTGTTTTGCTCTTCATTGAATGGATTTATTTTCAATCTTGTATTCTCATGAATAACCTCTTGTTTTCTTTTGGCCATGTCAATTTGTTCCTCCGGTGTTAACTCTACACCATCTGGTACATACATTATGTAATTTTTATTTCTATAAGACCAGCTGTCTAACTCTCGTGGCTTGCTATCACCAGCTTGGATTGCCGAAGGCGCTTCTGTGTTTCTTTCAATTGCAAGTAATTTAGATTTCTCTTCAGTCTCATAGAGCCAAGCATACTTTAGTTTGTGTTTCTTTTCTGCTTCTACCATCATTTCTTCAAAACTGGCATTATCCTCACTTGTATGTGAACTCAAATAAGTATCTAGGCCAATTTTTTGCTCTGTTTTTGTGTTCTGCTTTGTTGAATCTGTTTGTGAATCTCTTGGCGTCTTTTCTACAAGAAGTCCAGTTCTATCGGCTTCGTTAGTATGAAGTGGAGTCTCAAAGGTAGCTGGACTCGCTGCTCTCTCTGTGACAGGCCGACCTGAACTGTACTTTTCATAAAGCTCTCTCATTCGCTTAATGTTGTTCTGTTCCAATGCATCTAAATAATCATTCTGTGCTTTGAGTTTCTCCAAATGAGGGAAAAAATCTCTCTGAATGATTTCTCCCATCTTCTCTATATAACTATCCTCATCTAGGATTTTTGGGCGATAATATTTACTCCTTTTAGCAACACCAACAGGTTTTTTGAACACTGCCAAATCCTTCATATTTCTAGCAGCTTCAAGAGCCTGCGAACCTGGTGTATCCATTGCAGTGTCCATTGAAGAGCACATCTTGATACTCTTGTCACTGAATACAATTTGCAGCAAACTTAACTTTTTCCATATGAAATGAGCATCATACAATCACTTATATAGTACTAAAGTACATACATAAAGAAATGAAATCAATATGTCACTGCTATTCCTAGGAAATGAGAAGTAAATCCAAATTTTTTAAATATTAGGTAAAAATTCTTCTATCTATATAACTATCGTTGACTAAACCTTTTACAATTCCAATTGTAAGAAATAGTTCTCAAAAATATCTACAAGGCCTTCAATATAATATTCACTGTATTAATGATTTCAATGTTTTACGAATAAAAACGCGTTAAAACGTATACACACTGCCACTGAAAATGAGTAAGGTTATGTTAAAATGACGCGTTGTATATAGTACCAAGAAGTGCCTACGGATGTCGCTGTATGAACTTACCATTCAGATTTTTATAATTTTTCTCGTGTTTCTACTTTACCGACAAAATAAATAAGTTCTGTTTACCGTACCTTGAACCTTTTTAAATCAAGCATCTTATAAACAAGCTTAGAAATCATTTGAATATTATTATACGAAGTGTATGGCACGTCGATTGTACATCGACTAATCCTATACAAGAGCGTAATATTGTCAATCCAATCTGGCTATATGACCAACCTGTGAATTGTTTTACTGTCTAGAAAAATGTCTCTGTCTAATCCAATTGGTCTAATTACGGGCACATATCCTGCTATTCAGGATAAAGCCATAAAGGAAAGGAAAGAAGGAGTGACATAGTCGAGTAAGAAAATGGTTCATCGCAGAATTCCAAAAAAAGATTGAAGAAAGAAAAAATAATATAAACCGTCATCGATCACACACGATCTTTTCATCATATTTTATGTGATCAATTTCCTACAAGAAAATACGCCGTTTGTATAATTCCGAGCATTCTCAAAATTCCATGATCACGTTCACGAATATTCATCTCAGAAAACAAAATAGCGCGAGTGGTAAAGTTACGAATTTATTTTGATAACGTCAGTCAATCGTTAAGCGAAATGCAAAGACGTGCCAAGGGTGAAAATCGAGTGTTATACTTGAAGCAGGCAAAGAAAGTATCCAGTAATCATCGAAACACGAGTGTGTCCTCCTGAGTGAAGTAAGAAGGGCAGAAATAAAAGAGATGAAGAAAAATTTACACCATCCCAATTTATCCTATAGAAATTTCAAAAAAAAAAAAAGAAAAAACAAATATACACATCAATGCAACGTCGAGTCACTCGGTATACCGTGCAACTATAACACTATAACAGTTTTTAGGGTCCGGTGCCAAAAGATAGTCAATGCGTCTTCTGTTGACTTGTCCCCAATCCCAATAAGTACAAAGAGCCCAGGTCGTTACTCAGGGTAGGCAGTCATTAACGTCCCGTGGCGTCGAGGGATTCGCGACCATTTAAAAATCGTCGGCTTGTAAAACAAACGTCGCTGCGCCCCAGGTGCCATCGATATTCGCACCGTTAGATAGAACGTGGCGCTCGAGATGAGAGCGTGTCGAAAATCTACAAGGCGGAAAATTCAAATAGATAAACTGACTGGGACGTGAATACATAGAGAATAAAATGTGATTAGTTAATAAGAACGTGTATTATTTTCGCAATGAATAATATTAATGATAAATATAATGCATAAAGTACATTATGCTTGATAGAGACAAGCAGACGGCTCTAACGCTGCTGGCCACTACCAGGAGGTGATATTTTCGTCCAGCTGGGACAGTGGTGTGGGATAGTAGCACACTCTTACGCGGATGCTGGGTGCCTCTCCGACTGAAACCGAAGTGATCTGAGCTCTGAGGTGTTGGGGAAGCGCGCTGACAGACATATGAGGATTCCAGCGGTGAGATAGGATATGCGTGCCGACTACAACGGCCAAACCTTCCTTGCGCACATATACACGTATAGTGTGCCTAGTCCCATTTGTTTCTCACTTGCTCGCCATTATTCGAAAATTTCCCGCACGACGACGACTAATTGGACGATGCACGATCCGTGGGATTCTACAGAGGCTGTCGACGCTCTGGGATCTCGGCTAGAAAGTACCAACGAGATGTTAAAAAAGATCAGTCATGAAAATAGTCAGACAATAATCACATAGAAATGATCTACCTCGTAATGGCACGACTGTTTCGTTCAAGTAATAGGTCACAGTTACTCAGTGGCAACATACTCTATACCGCGTGTTCGATTCTGCTGAGCGAAGTCAAATTAACAGCGTCGCTCGTCGTAGGTATATCCTGACGTAGTTAATTGCGAGAATTTTGCTGAAAAAAAAAAAATAAAGTATAACTCGCGGTGCCCTCAAAAGGATATCGCCAGAGGCGGTATAATAAATCAAAGGACAGCAGGTCCTCTTCTAGTAGCACTGTCAACCGGCTTAACACGTAAATTATAGCGATGATTCCACTTATTTACACCGACTTAAGGTAAACCTCTGTGGGACCTGATACTATCCCGGTCAGCGTCTGTCTTCGCGAGGCAAGCTTACTTGGCCCGTTCATAAGTGTCGACAGATACCTTCCTTCCATCTTTACTTCCTTCCTGCTATCTTGGCATACCCTTTGGCAGATCCTTATAGCAACTGAGAACCAATCTTTAACTATTACGTACTACAAGGAAATATTGTAATTTTTCCGAAAAGTGTAAAAACTGATTAATAACATAGGTTAGATTGTTTTTACTTAATATGGTCCTGAGAATGTCTTACCTTATGAATCTCAGTCCTCGTCATTGGATTCCCTTAGCAAAGCTCAAATCAGTTTTGCCGAGGTAGTTATGCCCACGGCAGTTCCCCAGGGCATTTCCTCGTGGTCTTAAAGTTTAAATAAAGCCCGCGGCAAAAGCCGCGGCCGAGGGCCCCGGGCGTATAAGCGTAAACATTCGAGGTGCGATTTGACGTGCACTCAAGCCATCCGGAGAGACGCATCTTGCGCCGGGTATACGCTTTAAGAATACCGAAGAAGAAGCGGTGGCTGGAATCTGTAAATCTGTCATTGCAGCCATATTCAAGCGCGTCGGCCCGTTCTCCCGCCCCGGCCAGCAGGATATGAACTTCTGCTGACGCCTGCTTCGCGGACTATAAGTCCGGACGACGTTAAATAGCAACTCCGCTATCCCTATCAAGAAGTCCGAATTTTTTCTTGGTTGGATAAACAGAAAAAATGGCGAACTTAAAGTACATAACCTTTCAAATTCATTTCGCAGTTCAAACGTATCCACGATGTTACCCTGTTTTGCCTGGTGGGTTGCGTCCCCTTATAAAAATTCTCAACCCTGAGAAAGACTAATACCCAACATTTAGCCGTCAGTGAGCGTAGAATAGAGGAGCTCACGTATGCATGCGTGCACGAATGTAAGAGATATATACGTAAAGAGTGTTCCCGGAGGTTTACTCAGATGGCGTGGAAACTATAAAAGCCACCAGCAGTTACCCACGTATTCACGTATTCCCGTAGTAGCTCGCGATGACGGATTCATGTGCCGTGGGAGCTACCGGGGACTCCAGGATGACTGAGGGTACGTTGCGGAGCCAGGTCGAGGATACATTTTTATTCGAGCGATTCATTTGTCGGCCTTTGATCCGCAACCAACAAGCAGCGCGCCGGAAAATTAGAAAGATTTATCGACTTCACTTTTCTGTATTTCTCTTGTATCATTTTTTCCCCCTCCTAATATCCTGTACTGTTTAATACAGATCCTTTCGCTGAAAAAGGATACCAAGTTTGACTGTCAAAATTAGAGTGTTTCGTCAGGACGTATTTTCTCGGAATTCTTTATCTGTTTTAGGTTGACATCGGCGTCATTCGGTATGCGAGAAATCGAAGGGTTCGTGAAGACTTTTACTCCAGAGTGTCACTAGTGTCCAAGTGGTTTAATAATATAGTGCTAGGGCCACTCATCTTGATGGGTGGCCCATGACCTTAACGACCTACTGTGAAGAATTCCAGACTCCTCCTCAGTCTTTGGACTTAAACCTCATGCCCTACTGAACCCCCATGTAAATCGGCAAGGGTGGCCTCCATGCTGAAACCACAGCACGTTACATGACCCCGAGAAGCCTTTTATGTCTCGCGTTTTACGAGCCGCGCTTGAATCTTTTTTGGCAACGGACATGACGATATACGCGTTACGTACTGCTGTACACCCTCTAGAATTTGGTTACTTATAGTTTTCCAGTACTCATAGTGCTCTTTAAGAAATATAAGGATCTTGTGCGAGTATTTATCTTCTGGATGAAGTTTATGGCCCGTTAAGGAATTTTGTCTCTAAAGTCACATTGATTACTACGTTATGTATACAGAATTAATTTTTGAATGATATTTTGAGTGAGTGAAAATATGACTTAAAAATTGTGTGTTTTCGATGTATTTTATGACCAATAATCATATTACTGATGTTTGTGTGGCTGACACCAAGTTAAATTCGTCAAATACTGAAGATGAAAGAATATGTAATAGGCTAAAGATTTTACTACCGGCGCCGTCACGCGCCACCGAGGAGCTCGGCGTCTCTGTAGTCTCTGTAAGACGACGCCTACCTATATTTAAAAGTACAAAACGTGCCAATGGGATACCAGCAAGAAACTACTAAGTTTTCGTACAAATCAAAGTGCCAAGATGAACGAGGCAAACATAGCTAATTGTTTCCCATAATTTTACGATAAAATTAGATATTTATCTTACAATGACAAACTCACTGCCACCTTTCCACAAACTCAAACGACACTCGGTCTGCCAGCTTGGCAACTTTTACCTGCATGCAAGGTAGAATAGACTCAGAGGTTTTAAATAAGTACACGCACGGCAAAACGTATATCTGCCATTTTGAATCAAACGATAAACAGTATTACCCAATCATGGAAGTTTTCCATTTAGACGAGTTTTGTAGCCACAAGTCTATAAAGCCCAGCGTTATTGACTGATTCTAAAACTTTTCGTTATAATATGTGAATAAACTATTGCTTTGTGTCGACTTCCGTTACCTTACATATCGTATCGATAAATGTGAAACTTCCAATAATTGATATACATAGATTTGTAATAAGTATTTTTCTTCAAGTCCGCCTAAAAGAAAAGTATACAAACCATAACCCTAAAGCTATGACACCTTTTCATTTTCTTTGGCCAATAGATCGTCTCACGAAAAAGTTTAAGGTAGCAAGTAGCCATGTATCTCCTGGGAGTCATTAAGGCCGCTGAGCGTCGTCACAAGGCCAAGACGCCGCGCGTCGGGACGCTAATATGTTTACACAGCGTCGTTCTTCACGCACGCATCAATCACAGCCTGTCTGTCCATCCATTCGTCCGTAGAGTCTCCCTAACCTAGTAAGTAAGTCCCCATACGAATAAGAAACTGTCTGTTTCGTTCTGGACCGTTGCAACAGTCAAGCTTGCTCATTTTGACACGGTGTCACGTGTCTTTGTGACAATAATCGTCAAATCGATTCAGGAACCATCGATCTTCCACGGGAAGTCAACAATAAGTGTCACTAGACAGTCCCATTAATTTGTAAAGGAAATATGAGGTGGCGATCATATTTTTCTTATGATTGTATAAAAATATCATTACCGAGATTTGTTAGTTTGGTACCGGTAAAGGGTCGGAACAAGATGGCGCTTGCAAAGTAATAATAATAGTCTCTATATTTGACTGGTTCTGACATATATGTATATAATACAGTACAATAAATTCGCGATCTCTCTCGTTCTACAAAGTTAATACTTGTGCTTAACGAACTAGATGGTAAAACTAAAGTATAATAGCGCAATACTTGAGTATAATTTATTAAGGCACTTAGCGTCCTCTCGGGGGGTGTCACGCCACGTTTACATTCCCGTCTTGGCTCGAGAGGCATCGTGCTCGTTTGGCATTTGAGACACCCTATATAAATAGACAGTTTGCTCCTACAAAAGGCACTTTGTTTCTCGAAGTGTGTCTTCGAGACGCTCGCGTGCATTTTCTTCAGGAATTTAACGGAGCTCGCCGTCATTGGCGATTTATCTAAAATATACCTTTTGCACCTTTTTGTTATCATCGATGCATTACCAATACTTAGCTATTGGCAGCCCCAAGGATGCTAATGTATGAACGGTACTTAATAAGGCACCAGGTAATGGTTAACCAATATTTCATCCGGTGATAATCGTCCAAGTCTATATAATAATCTTTGCTGTCCTTAAGTACACTTAAAAGTATATCAATAAATTAAGAGACAAACTTTTATAGGGATCTAGACGAATTCATTCGTCCTCCATTTTTGTCTGTTTCAATATCACTCCTAAAACGACTAAGAGGTAAGAGCTTATTTAAGTAATTCGGCGATTAATTAACTTTGGCATAATTTTTCTTGGCACCCTAACAACAATAAAAGTTATATCTAACTTCTTGAGTTTTTAATCTTTGGCTTTTGAATCCTCTACTGGGAACGCTTAGATAGTACGAATGTGTCCACACATCTTTCGTTAAATAAAGAAAGTACGAAAAAATCTTTAAGTAACTTTGGCCACAATTAAATTCAACCGAAAGTATAATTTCATCAGATATACACTGAAAGATAAATCAAATTACCGTGAAACACGTCTTTGGGCTACCGCGGCCCATAAAGTGGTGACGCATGCGCACCAGGATGCGCGTGATGAGGATGCACAGGATAATGCGGTGAGTTCATATGCGTTTGATGCGTCGGATAACCCCAATGACTGGCACTGGCTCCATAAAATTGATGCTCCGGATTAGGAATGGTGGATATGCTCGACGCTATTGGTACAGCAGGTACAGTTCCATAAGTAGGCAGCACGTTACTACCGGTGGCAGGCCTCTTAGCAGGATTCTGTACCGTTTGAGAACCGGAAGTCGGAGGCTCGCATTCATCCGGTTCGCAATCCCTGAATCCTTTGGCGAACGGATTGCTGGCTATCTTAAGTTGCGTGATCCTATGATTTTGATAAGCCGTAACTGCCGTGAACCTTGTCTCAGAAAAGGTAAACGTCTTGAAGTTCTCTGTACGTGGATCCGGTGCGGATCCCGGTGGTGAAGGCGCCACTACCACGTGACATCTGGGTTGATATCTGTGCATGGAGTTTAGTATTATCTGTAAGTAAAATTTGGTAAAATTATATTACATTTTTTGATGCAGGTATATGCGAGCTAAGATTCGTAACTTAAATGTATAGGGTAAAGAAGGTATCACCCGTTAGATTTTTTGCTTTATGAGCAATATCTAGGAGAAATACTCGGAGTGGGATGAATATATGAGAAATCAGGAGAAGCAGTAAAAGAATATGAAGACACACACGTGAGGCCAGATTTTAGAAGGAAGAGGCACGACGGGGGGCGGTCACAATGTTTGACAGCCAGAAGAGGCCCGGTGACTAATTAGTGTAAAAACTAACCCCCGACCCGACCCAACAGCAACCCGACACCCCAATCCTCCCCGTACCATCTCCACTGCGTGTCCTCTCCAGCCTGTCTACATAAACGCATAAGCAAAAGAGTATAAGTAACATGCGAGAAGAGGAAGAAGCTTCGTCCTCCGTGCGTGTGTGGCCTCGCAACGAAACTCAGAGATTCCCTGGAATGTCGTCTTTTTTACTGGCAGCATCTTTTTTTTTCTTCTTTCTTTTCCCTTCTACATTCTCCCTTTTTACTTTCATTCTCTCCTTTTTCTCTTCAAAAGTACTTTCCCTATTCCTATATAGTTCACGACGTTCGTTCTCTACTCCCCGCCACTAATTCCATTCTACGCAGCATCCCCCTGATTACTAGTTGGGGAGGGGAGGTAGGTAGTAAAACATTGATGCTATCCGGAAATACTGCGCGATACAAAATGTCAATTAAGGGATGTTACCATTGAGAATTCGAGACACCCTCGTACGGTTCCACTTCTTCCACCTCTTCGCTCTCCGTAACAGCTTTGAAGCTCGTTTGAAGTGGCATTCATTTTTTTTTCATTTGTTTTTTTAGTTTTCGGTAGCAAAAAATATCTACCCTACATTGGATATTCTTAGCGATGAATCTATGTATATCGACTATTTTACGGCAAAATATTGCATTTTTTTTTACCCTATAAGGATACATCGAATTTTCAAATTTGCCTTGATATTGCGTGTGCCAGGATTTATCCTTGTTCGACCTGTATCACCCGGTATAAGATAACTGGTAAACGCATTTAACCAACCGTAAGAACCTATACGATGTTTATACGACGCGCAGCAGACGAATTCGAGAAAATAAACGTCCTAATGATAGGCGATGGGGCTTGGGGTGTCTATTTGTACGCCACGGAGAAAGTTGTGCATTGCTCTTGAGACACCGATTTCCCAGAAACGACTCAATCAAAAAATCCTGCGGCTACTGGGTAAATAAATGCCAAACGGGATTGGGTAAAATGCTCTCTTGACTGTGTGAATTAAATTGTAACCTTTTCTTATCTTACGAAGTACCGAGACGAAACTATGAAGATAAGTACTGTTGTCGAGTGATTGTTCGTAAATGAAAAAACAAAATTTGTCAGAGTTTGCCCTTCTCCCAAGATGAATTTAATATGAACCAGAGGTGTTAACAATGTCTAAATAAGCGTTGATCCTTACGACTTGATCTTGATGACAGATCCAGAATGATTCATAACCGGTAAACGATCAATCGTCAATTCGCTAACAAGAATTGAACATGGTGGAATAATCAAGAAATAGCTTTACACTTCCCTTGAAAATAAACTGTTGAGAAAATATGTCTGATAAATTATTCTACATAACCTACAAGGCACATAATGAATTTTAATTGTTCTCCAAATATTTTCACTCTATATCATTCTAGAAAATATCCTTTAACACTTTGACTGCCACATAATGTTTTCCAAAAGTTCTACCACTGCATGATTATTTAGCCATTTTGTGATATGGAAATGCATATACACTTGATCCCAAGTGAGAATGAAAATGTCACCCATATATGGGTGACACGGCAGTCAACGTGTTAACACGTTGATTACCACGTCACCTGTATATAGGTGAAATTTGCATTCTCACCAGGGATCAAGGGTATATACATTTTCTATATCACAAAACGGCTAAACAATCGTAACCTGGTAGAACTTTTGAAAAATATAGTGCATCAGTCAAATAAAATGAAATTGTTATCGTATTGTTATGAAAAATATATAATGTAATTATATATCGATAAGGAATAGATTGATGTATGATTCTTTCGATTCGATCCATTTAAGGTAGTTGAAAGTATTTTAGAAGATATCAAAATGGCTGAAGAATCGCAATAAATGTGATTTTTAAAACATGCTAGGGCACTGCATTGTCCCAGATTGTCTTTCTAGGGTTAAACTCCTTGATTGCAACAGTAATGGCGGACATGCCCCGATGCTCGGATCGTGCGATCAGAAAATGAATTTACGTGGCCACCCGTTAGATAAGGAACACTTTATAACTCGGAATTGTTTGACAAGCGAAAGCATAAGCAAAGTGGAGAACAAGAGAAATATTAGCGATAGAGTTTGTGTTACGAGGGCCATTTATTACAATGGAATGTATCGGTCTATCGAATGGTTCCTGCTTTAAGCCAATTGGGAAATTATATGCGCATCAGTTCTTCCGGTAAGGAAAGCATGAACCAACGAAAAGAGTGGAAAAAAAGAGTAGAATCAAAATTAAAAAAAGAAAACAATTTTCTCCGTTCATCCAATATTTTACACTACAGCCTGTAAATATTCGATGCGAAAACTTTTGAACGACGTGGAATTTCTCAACTGTTTATACGTAATAGCAATGCCATACCCAAACGTTACACACGATTGCTGACTCCTGCTAATTCCACCGGCCTTTAAGGCATGTGACGTGACATTAACTCGGTCTCCCAGGCTTCTTCAAACTGTTTATGTTAGTTTACCAACGATACAAACACTCAGACCCACCAGAGCCTATTCAAGGATCAGACGAAACGCTAAGTCTCGTAGAACGAGAGTATTCCTGCTTGGAGAGACTTTCAATTCTTTTTTAGAACGACATAAGCCCATTCATAGAATTCATTTTTAAGACTAGACACCTGCAATGGATCTTATAAAACATATTGGGATGACGGCGGGAAAATATATTTGAATATTTAAAAGTTCGAAACGGTAGTTTGGAGTCTTGGAGATTTTTAGATTTTTCTTTAGACTTTTCCAATTTTTGATTGCGTCACTATTTTTATTTGTCGTTTTGTGAATTTGCCTTGTATTTCGAGAATATTTAAGTTGTCCTTGTTTCTTTTTTTCTGCTCGAAATCTCTCGCGCGCTAGGGTCGTATCTCAGATCAATTAAGAGGAACTCGTCCGAAACGACAAACACGTGGACCGGACTGTCGCCCAGGAACGTCTGTCGCGTCTCTCAGTGTACTTTATGTATCTTGTCGACGGTGAGAAACGTAGAAACGGCAACGAGCACCGTCGCTATTAAGAAGAGACAGAGAGAGCGAGAAAGAGAGAGAGAAAACATAAACCGCTGATATCTCACCCCCCTGAAACCATTTGCTTAAATCATGGGGTGTATCTAAATCGCTCTAGAACGCGTAAAACGATCTGACTTTTGATTTACTGTCGCGACGACGGGACACCTTTGTAAATACTCTTCTAGCCGACGCTTCCATGCTAGAATTCACGCTAAACTGTCGTCCCTGTTATTAAACCTCCCAACAATCGTTCAATGGTATAACAGTGTTCTTATCGTTGGATATATAGAATAATGAAGAAAAAAAAATGTCTATATTATGCAAATATTATTTATGGACCCTTTTTTTTTACTGAAGACTAAACAAGGATTTGTATTTATCAAATAGTGTCCAGTGTGCAATGACGCGCAGAGGATTAAAACGAAACCATCTTTAAACAGCCATAAGATCCTATACACAGTTTATAATATAACACTATACATTAAAGAAGTCTTGATTGATTCTAACGTAATCAATATTATCGGATGGTTATTTTAATGTGACGACATTTAAAAGTAAATTAAGTTCGCCAGAACTGTATATAATATCATTTAATATAGTATGATAAATGTTATGAGGTAAATACTATTCACCAAAGAATCAACCTTCACTTACATGCCCATTATCGTCCAATTGATTATTCGTCAGCTTGAGTTTGTCGAACGATACAGGTTGTTTCATCCAATGCGCCCCGCTCGCAGGACTGTCCGGATGTACATGGATTCTTGGGGGTGAGACTGGGTCGGCACGACCCGCGACAACCCAGGCGCTACTGTGAAATGCGTATCTGTATCTTTTGTCATCGCAAGGTACAAAATCCATCACCAGCAGGTAATCCGTATTCGGGTCCAGCCCAAATATTCGGCACTGAATAAAAACAAGAAGACAATCCAATTAAATTTAACCTAACCTAGCTTGTGAGAGTTATGTATTTGATATCAAATTCTAATAAAATTTATATTTACCTGGAAAGTCGGGAACATCCTTCTTCCAGCTTTCGTTACTATCATTTCCGTTCCTAGTTGATGAAACTCCTCCCACAGTGGTCTGGCTTCCAGTGCTGCACCTGTACCTGCAAGTGCAGGATGTAAAGGCCTCTTCGATGCACTCTCATCCGGTGACGAGGGTGCTCCACTCTCGTTGTTATTGTTATTGTTGTCGTTTCTTGAATCCGACGATGACGGCGAGATTGTCGACGTCGCATGATTCAGGCTCTCCAAAGTTGGACTTCTGGAACGCTTTACACGGCCGGCGGTCTGCAGACAGGCTGAAAATAAATATTTTATAAATTTTATAATTTACATCAATTCAGTATTAGGGGTTGAGAAACATGTATTTCTTTACAATTTTAAGATGTGTTAACATTAGCCAATTGTTCTTTTGATTTTACATACTGAATAAACTAAGTCGACTGAATCTCTAAATAAAACTACTTTAGCAAAATCTATTCGTTTCTTTTATACCGTAGAGTAGTGCAGAATGCAATGAAGTAGCACGCAGTGAATGCATGAGAACAGAAAAAAACTCAGTCTGTTAAAACAAGCCGGGTTTTAGGCAGTCAAGCTAAATTCGTTACATGTAGTGATCCTGTTAAATCGCAGGGACAATACTGTACCGTATTATTATCTGATATCTGTAAATAATTATTATTGATAACAGTAAATAAAATAACAATTATATACGTTATATTATAATGACAAAATTATTATGACATTTTTTTTAGTTAAGGAATATTCCTACAGGCTAACCTTCCATTTGCTGCATTGGTGAAGGGACTGGCGGTAATTGTTGATGTTGATGATGATGCGTTGCCCATTGCTGATAGCAACAGTCAGCAGCAGCAACGTTATGTTGTTGCTCATGTTGCTGTTGCATCCTTTCACTGTTGATTATTATACACTGACACTGACACCAATCATCAATATATTAACACTGTACTAATTGTTGGTTTTGTCAAGAGACTTCCTGGCGTTGAATCAATTAACTTATTGAAAATCAACGTAATTGCTAAAATAGTAACTTTTTGAAACAAATGTTTAAGTACTCGATCTCGTCGCACTGTGAAGAGTGTTAGTACTCCAAAAGTTTGAAGAAAAGATACAGCAGCTAGAACCTTACTGATATTCACAGGGTTGCTCTTCAAACAAACTGGACACTTAATTTAGATCATTGCCCGGCGAATAACAACCGATTCTTGTAGTCTTCCTGACTAGAGTACCATAGAATTACATCTATAAATGAAGAAAATCTTGGAAATTCTTCTTATTTCTTCACACTGAGTTCCTCTTTGTATTTATATAAAACAGCCATAAATCCACAGAAAAGAAAATACCAAAAGTCACTGAAGTAGTTGACCAAGAAAAAAAGATAGTTCACTCCATAAGATACAATTTGGTAATAAAAAAAAAATATCAAATTCCCTAAAAAATTTAACACTAATTTTCAATATTAACGATCTTCTTCAACTTTTCTATAAGTCTTCCACTCGTTGAAAAATAAAGAAATCCCGTTTCTTCTTTGGTAGAATAAAAGGCACTGGTACGGTACTCTCGGAAGAAGAACAAGGTCACGCTGAATCGATATCACATTGAAGATCATATAAAAAAAGTAGTGAAAATTTTACAAAAAATGGAACCACCTAAGAACCGTCTCGTTTCTTTGAAAAATCAAGATGCAGACGTCTCGTCGAATAGGCTGATCCTTGGTGCTCCAAGGAGGATATATCGCAGCGGAGAACTTGACCGAATATCCGACGATTTCAAGCATCATCGGAGGGTCAGGCTGCCCGTTAACAGGAGCCGTCCGCACCTCGGGACCCGATGACGATGACAAGGGCGAAACTGGCCGACGAAGAGGAGGCAGGCGAAGAGGAGGACTCCTTGGTCGCGTGTAGTAATGAACGGACAGATGAACGAACGAAGGTACCGACGTACGGATGTCTTCTGGGAGAGACTAGCTGCGCGCTATATCATCGGCACATCATTCTCCTCTCTCTTCCTCTCGCGACACTTTACTTCTTCTTTCCTCTGTAATACTCCCACGGGAACTGCCGGATATTCCTGCTGGCTAACAGACACAGAGACCACAGCCAGAATACTCTGTTACGAGGAGGAGCCTCCTCTACGGGTTACCTCCTACGTTAGACACCCACGTTAATCCGAGACGCTGCCTTTTGGCTGCGAGGGCGGAGCTTAAATCGAGTCACTGCCACTTCACTTCACTTCACTACACTTCACTTCACAGCCACCACCGACATCCAGACTCCCCTTATTAGCTGAGCACCAATCGAGATTCGCAGTTGACAATATTTTTCAAATCTTATGGCTTTTTCCATTTTTTTTCGATGGTGCAAGAAAAAATACGCGAAATGCCATAGAAAATGTTGTCCGCTTTTTCTTTGTTTTAAATACGCTTAGGAAGTAAGAATTTTTTATGTTTATTTTATGGAATCATAATTTGGATTTACTTGAATGGTCTTGGATGATATTTGAAATGCTATAAAATGAATTGTTACGTGGTTCCAGTGAGACACGTTGATCCACTCCTCTTTGGTTCCTTTGTTGAAGTAATTACACATGTCCAGTTTATAGCTTGTCTGTTCTCTGACAATCGTAAAGATATCACAGTTATTACACTATTAGTGCCTGCTCAGTTATACAAGTTAGTGTAGGATGTGCATTTGCGTTCTCGGTTACATGAACATACTTTAACTCTCTGTTGACGTAAAGATGGCTGCGCAAAGTAACGCTGTATAATTTTACCGAACCCCGTAAAACAGTCAGTCGCTTTAGATCATTCAATACGATTTCCATCAGGATGAAATTCCACAGCATATATATTTTTTTAGAAAATTACATAATAAGTGTATTCTCAACTATATGAATAACGAATATGGGACTGTTAATTTTATATTTCAACGATGTCGATACAATTGAAACAGTCTGTATATAATGTGTGTGTATATATATATGTATATATAAACACACCACGGGGTACCGAATTATTTCTCGTTTGGCTTTGATCCCAGAAGAAGGCGGAGTCTTGCGGCCTGCCCAACAAATTAGTAGACATCGTCGAAGCCTCTGGTGGATCATCCTCGTTGCCATCGAGACGCCTTTCTTTTTCCGCCGACGATCATCGTCTTTTCGCGTCCCACGCTCGCGATCCGGACGATCCTGACGACCCTGACTAATTCAGCCCATTTATTTCTAAACGGGAGACAAACAGAAGCACCAAAAGACACGGCTCGTATGGAATCGCAGATACGCGAGACGCGCCGTCACTTTAGTCACTGGTATTTTACTATAGCTTTCCCATAGAACGAGGTGAAAATGAGCGTCGCGACGCCGACCCTCCATGTACTGAATCGCATGAAAACTTTTAACTAACTCAATTAGAATCATTAAAATTCAATATATAATATCTTTTTAACTTTTGCCTGTGGTGATTTATTGATATAACATTATTTCAATGTAGTGTTTGTATTGATGCAATTTTTTCGAAGGATATTTGCTATAATAAAATGAGACAAGGAAGGGGCAAAGGAAAAAAAAAGACGAAAGATAAAAAACAAGTGTAGAGTTTGGTGTTACTCCTTGTTAGTAGAAAGGGATTGTTAACAGCTTCATTTTGTCTTCTTCATTAAGACAAATAAATGTGTCAAAATTTGACGGATCTATGATCTATGTTACCATTATCGGTGAGATTCCACAGGACTGACACGTCCTGACGTTCAGTACTTGTCATTTGGATGACTTCGGCATCCATTTTGAACGACATTCCAAAATATTAAAAAATTACGTCTTTTTGGCGTTCCGCATGAATGCTAACAGAAGCCTGTTACTGTTAGATATAGTTTTCAGATCGCTTTATCTTAAATACACTTTAAGAAACTGTATACCTACAGTCGGTGTAGAAGTTCATGATATAAGGGAAAGTAAAGCAATTTAATATTTATTCAATGATTTATCGTCCGTAGTGTTTTTATTGTTCATCGCACGTTCCAATCTTACATCTAAAATCTCGACGAGCATATATAATTTATATATTATTATATTAACAATTTGGTTTATCCATACTCTTAGCTCTATCTTACTACCGATGTGGCATACTTCTTGTGCGACTGCTTACAATAAAACCCTTTAATTGGTAAAATCTTCATTTTTCTAATAATAATAAACCCAATTGTTTTATGAAGCATTAATTTCTCTCAAAATTTAAATAAAAGAACTACCTAATTAGTTACAAAGAATTTCAGACAATCCGCACCGGACTGATTTATTATCAATCAATTTTATTGCGCACTCGTTTATTAATAATTTGATTCTTTCTTTGTAATATCCAACAAAAACAAAAAAAAAAGTAAAAAGGAAAGTTATCCAGAATATCCTGATAAATAGAACGCGAGTCCGAGTGGATCTTACGTGTTTTATTATTCCGTAATATTAATTATGATTTAATATTACCATTAGTAATAATCATTGCAAACGGGATAATAGTAGCATAGCGACATTACCAATGAAAAAGTGCCGTATAATGGAAACGAAAGATATATACAAAATGACAAAAACGAATATAAACAACGTAAACAATGCAGAGAACACAAAATAAGTTACCTGTTACCGATGTTATAATCTCTTACTCAGAAATATAATAATTACGTAAATCAGCTATTTTACAACTATTAATGATTCTGAGTAAGAAATTCCAACAGTGTTGCTATTTAACTGATATTTCGTGTGCCGAGGAGGTACTAGTAATTAAACAGGGCTAAGTCTTATGGTACTTTGTGTCTGACAGCTACTAGACACAGTGGGCACAGGAGATATGCTGGAACCAGCATAGAAGTTTCGGATGAGATTCTTTCTTTCCTTTCCTTATGGCCTTATTCCCAGGGGGATATATGCCAATAGAGGGGGTTAAAATACCATACATTTCGTTTAAGATACAAAATACAGGAGGATCTTAACCAATTTCTCTTAGGTGCTTCGTTTTATAAATGACTAAGTTATTTTCAAAATTTTTGTCATGTGTTGTCTCGCGAATCTAACAGGATCAACACGTTACAAAGTATTGAGAAAAATTAATGAATTCTAACAAGAAACTCTGTCTTTTTCGTATCCATATCCCATTAATTAGACTGTTGTTAGAGCGGACAAAGAAAATTTTCAAAAAAAAAAAAAGAAACAACCAGATCTGCCAATCGTCAACTGTGACAATGGACGTTCCTTGTTTATCACTAGTTGCCATAATGTCCACTAATATCTACACGTGAGTTTCGTAACTGGAAAGAATGGCGCTCTGCGTCAGCCAATTTCAATTTTAAACAGTCTTGGCCGGTTTGTTTAAAAACTGTTGTAAGATATATATCGAACGTGGCAGAAGGCACCGTGATGAAGCAAAGAAAGGCAAAAAGATACTTTACAATTTGGATTTAGGTGTTTTATTTATAAAAAAAATTAATGTACAATGAATGGGAAGGATTGGGGTTCGGTGATGGATAATGCGGATCGACCTCGATTCGACAGATTTGCTGTTGCTTCTCTTTTTATTACTCTATGGCGCGCTGCTCCTAGGCTGAATTTTTTCATTTTGTGGACGCTGTCTCTCGTCCGGAAGTGTCTGACATTGCTATGTAAGTTGTACAGGTTTAACCGAGGGAGGAACGAGTAATAGTAACAGTGCAGAATTGAAAAGGGAATAAAAATGATAGCGATGAATATAATGAACAGTGCGATGAATTAGACGGGGGATGATGGCATATTTAGACAATTAAAAAAAAAAACAGAAACATCACGGCTGTGATTACATTGGCAAATAAAAATATTATCTAAATTGCATCGCGAGATTAATCTATGCGATGACGAGTGGCAGCGACCACGGACTCATCATTCTTTTTCCTTTTCATATTCATCAATTTTTGTTTTCCTTACGCTTAAGGAGGTGTACGTTTCATTATGCCTGCATTATTAATAATTATATCGTAATTAATCCCTTCCTAAATTGCCAGCTATGACGATGACACGAAGCTGATTCCGGAGCAGGGTCAAACCGTTGTCTCGTACTAGCAATTAAATGTAAGAAAACATTACTTTCGCTCATCCCGTGTCAAATTATTTTGTTTTTTAATTATCCATAGCGATACAAATTCGCGATATTACAAGACCGACTCTAGAGTTCAATTACGCCATGTAAAATTTCAAATATATACTCAATCTGATTAGAGTGGAAAGGGTGGGAAACCGGCCCGTCTTAAAGCAATACACTTTTTGCAACAGCCAAATGATCAAATGCCGGGACCGTCGCGTGTTCAGTTTATAATAAAGAAATTATCCAAGCAATTTTTTTCTCTATTTCGATACGACAACTTTTCCTCCAGGGTAGCGTACAATAGCCTAAACGTGAAAACATAACAAATTTTCTTGAAATAACATGCCTATAACGTGCCGAAGCATTGAAAACAGGAATATATTCGCATTTAAACTTCGTGGCCAAACTGCCCCAGGATAACAATTTCAATTCGCCCACGTTGTAGTCTGTCAAGTGTATAAATGGTACATAATGGGCGAGAAATTCTGCTCTTCAATTCTTTGTAAAGAGAAGAAAAGCATGGATGACGTTATTGGGACCCTTGCAATAGTTGGCACTCCGGAGTCTGCTTTAAATACCTACAGATTCTGGTATCGGCAATCATTGTTTTGTGGATGGCTCCGCAATTTTCACATACTAGTAGTTGTAGTATCAATAATAGTAGCAGTAATAATAATAATAATAATAATAATAATAATAATAATAATAATAAATGTACTCGTAATAATAACTCTTTCTTACAGTGGACTCTTCGGGCCATAAGGGATGATTCTCGCTGCCGTATATAAGGGAGCGGTGAAGATCAAGGATATTGATTCATTGTAATGGGCTGTCGTGTTTTAATCACTAGATCTTAAAGATGACCTTTTTGAAGAGAAGATCGGACCGGATTTTAAAAGGGCGTAATTGAGGAAGGATAAAGGTCTTAAGGTCCTAAGTGTTGTGTTGTTGTGTCGTTCGTACGAGCTTCTAGGGGTTTCACTTCTTTTTGTTCTTGTTGTTCGCACCCCGAGGTGGCGTCACCGGCCTACCAGCATTCAGGCCGCCATACGTGAACTTCCTCTTGTCCGCAGGTTTAAGAATTTGAAAGCTGCACATCAGGGTGTCATCTACCGACATCATGGCCCCCGCGTTATCAAATTCACCGCAGTAATTAGGCGCCGAGAATAGCGTGACAAGCTGACGCTTTGCAAAGAACTCATAACCATCCTCCACGACCTGAAAGTTCATATTTCGTTTTTTAATATAACTGCGCTATCTTACCTTGTCCTCATTGACGTACTAATTGAAGCAGTAGATCTATAAGAATCCACAGCAGCGACTTACTTGGTGAGCACGGCAGATGAGATCAAAGTCGTGTTTATGCAAGAACTTGGCAACGACTTCGGCACCAAAGGTAAACGAAACACCACGGTCATTCTCTCCCCAACCCATGGTATCCTTGTCAGGATCTGACCAGAGGAGATCGCAAAGCAGACCCTGATCAGGTACATCCGTGGGTCTCATGATACGTCTGATTTGTTCCATGCTTTGGAGGTCCGGACTGAGACCGCCGTGGCAACAAAAGATCTTCTCATCAACGATGGCGGCCACCGGCAGACAATTGAAGCAATCCGTGAATGTTTTCCATAATTTGATGTTATATCGACGTTTACCTATATTAGGGAAAAAATAACATGTGTAACAACCGAAAGAAACCCATCGGCGTTTCCAAATGGAACAATATATAGCTCTTTAAAGATAAACTAATAATTAGGTTCAACTTACATTCATCATAGAAACCGTATATCCTGTTGATGGAGGCGCATTCGTGATTTCCTCTAAGTAAGAAGAAATTCTCGGGGTATTTAATCTTGTAGGCAAGCAAAAGACAAATCGTCTCTAGTGACTGTTTCCCCCGATCGACATAGTCACCCAGGAAGAGATAATTGCTCTCCGGAGGAAAACCACCATACTCAAAGAGCCGCAACAAATCATAGTATTGCCCGTGTATGTCGCCTGAAATTAAATAATACAAAGAGTCACGTCAATTGTGTCCAATGGAAGTTACAGCTTTGGCCTTAAAGAAGGAACGACGATTGTTTTATAATTACAAGGTGCAATGGTTTAGCAGCAATATTTATTATTCTTTTCTACTTGTTTTTTCATGCTCTTTATTGCTTTATGATTATTGCACGGCGTAACTGGAACTCGCGTGATCGTAGAAAAGAAAAGACAAGACGCCGCGACGCGGTGAGACCCCCTTCATAAGCATTGGGGATATTTTCGCTTTCTATTGCGGCATATCAAAATAATTTTAGATACAAGCAATACGAGGTCGGTCCAAAAGAAACGACTGTCATGCCAATAAAACTTGGATGACATTCTCTATACCAAGAGTTTAGTCATCGACAAATGTTTTTGTCAATCATGTGGCATGGATTTAATCACAATCCTTACGAGTGATGCATGTTTTCTATCATTGCACGGAGAAAAGCTTATTTATAAGTGCCAACAACATTCCTGATAATTTTGATCTCATTATTTCTTAAAGCAATGTCAGTAATCTCGCTACAAAACGGATCAGGATGAAATAGCATACGATTATTGTATTATTTTTATAACTTACACAAAATTAGAGTGCAAAATATGTGAAAATGAATATATTTTGGTTATTAAATAATCGCTGCACTTTCTATATAAATGTACTCAACTGTGATTAACACTCTGTTTAGAGTGTGCCAAATAAGATACAATTATTATATTTATTCAAATAACAGTCCATATCCAAAACTACACATTAATGAACTCCTATTTATAAAATATAATCAGTTATTTACGCAGGAATAAGGCAAATGTGTATGCATAAACGTATTACCCCTTAAGTTCACTGAATATTAAATAAAATATTCTTTCTTAATTTATTTTTTGTAAGGCTGATAATACATTGGATTGACTAATATTAGCCTACAAGTATTTTAGTACACCGAAAGGTACATGACTTGAATAGTAATAATTGATTCTAACAATGTCTTAAGGACAACTTTTGGACAGAATGTATTGTATAAGTATATAACAAAATAAAAGCTTATCTAATGATACAAATATATGCATGTAAAATAAAAAGCTTTAAAAATACTTACCACATATTTTTAAGGGTGCTTCCAGCTCAAGCAGTATAGGCTGCGATAGAAAAATTTCGCGAGACTTTAAACAAAGGCCCCTAATTTCTCCCTCGGTCAACTGCACATTTTTGCCAGGTCGAGCTCCCCTTACTGAAATACACAATAATACAAAGGTACTTTAACTTGAGTAAACTAGATGCCAATATCTATATTAAACCAACTTCTACAGTAAAAAAAACTCTTGAAATAATCAAGTATCGAATCTCATTACTTGAACAATATTTATTTTCTAATTTATGCATTATGAATCATTCCTTGACAAGAGTGCATCTGATATTTCAAAATACTGACAATTTGTAAATCTAATCTAATAATCTCCTGAACCTATTAATACCAGGTTGATTTCATCAATATATACTGTATAATATATGTAGACACATTTAATATAAGATATCATTGCAATGACATAAACTTTAAATTTATAAAGAGAAACAGTATCATAAAGAAATAAGAAAAAGGAAAAGCCAAATTTCTTAAAATAAAAGTGGTATATT
Source organism: Hartigia nigra (assembly GCA_031001745.1). Lineage (NCBI taxonomy): Eukaryota > Metazoa > Arthropoda > Insecta > Hymenoptera > Cephidae > Hartigia > Hartigia nigra. The sequence goes on from JARPRG010000374.1 coordinate 3,248,217, forward strand.
CATTTTCGTATGTTTTCAAAAGGACTCTTTATGGCAATATGTAGAAAAATTCTCCCAGATAAGTACAACGTCATCATAAACAGACGAGTAACCCAGTTAGATGGCGTGAGATCAGAAGGGAAATAAAAAGCATCTAAAATAATAAGGAAATAAAAGACTAGGGAAGCCCTGGCCTTAACCCCGGGGACAGCCTCACGTCCGAAAATAGTGCAAGCGCGAAATAGTCAACGAGCTTCATAATATCTGAAAGCTATTTCACTATGAAAATCACAAGTAGAAGAAACTCGACTAGCCAATAGTCATGTGTTAAATAATCCAAGAAAATAGCGCATCCAACTAGAAGAAAGTCGAACTGCAAAAAGCGAGCAGTATCAAGAGTTGTGGCGTTGATTGGCGGACCTCGCCCAAACGGTCCATCGTAGCGGTTGTCAACGTAGTTTTATGTAAACAAACGGTATATCCAGGCATAGACGCAATCGCCTAAAATTAATCAGCGTTGCGTAACCAATAAAATTCTAGCCTAGAGAACGATCCAAGGTATCGGCAAGAATCGTAAAGCGACTTAAGGAAGTCTAGCGCGGGCGGTAAGCGCCCCGGCACCTACAAAGACTCAATAGTTTTTACACGGCCTACACTCAACGGTCAACTAGCTTTACCTTCCAAGAGCCGAGCGATGATGCTGTCAATGTTTAATTTATCGGTCTCAGCCATCGGACCGGGATTTTGTGCGCGTCCCGGGCTTCACACGGAGCACCTCGCCCTAAGGATGGCCGCTGATTTTATTGGATTTCCACCGGCGGGGCACTGGGTACTCACTCGCGTACGCGGCCTCGTACAAGGTACTCGCAATGGCCGCCCGAACAAGCGCGCACTCTGATCCGCTTCTCCCTTTCGGCACTCTTCTCACACCCCTCCTCGATTCTTGCCCACACTCTACGCTGCTTTACGCTTATTTCCTCTATGCATCCGCTCGCTCCCGCTGGCTTCCTACGTGAATGAGTCACTTTATGAGCTTCTCCAGTGCTGCCAATCTTGAATTTTACAGTTCTGCCAACTACTATAAGTTAGGAACAATCTACGCGTCACTAGAATTTTCTGATAGAACGCACGCACCTCAGTGAAATTAGCCGGACAACTTTAACTTTTTAACTTTTCATTATACTTAATCGATTGGTGGTCGTTTGGTGGCATGATTAAAACATTTGGTGGTCAATCGTTCTTTTATAATCAAATAATTAAAACTGACCGTGAAGTTAGCCGAACCATTTTTTTCTTCAACAAATTAAGTTTTTCAGGTGCTCAATCGATGCGTAATCGTTTGGTGGTTACGAATATCATAATTAAAACGTTTGGTGGTCCTTAGTTTCCGTAAGAAATTTAAAAAACAATGTAGTTGTCTAGCTGAACTGGATACGGGTATATGAACACTCATTTATGGTCGATAAAACAGATATTTCTAAAATTTCCCTTTCGGAGGAATTAATCAATGCAGGAATGCTCACCGATGATTAGTAGTCTAATTAAAACGTTTGGTAGTAATTAATTAATACACGAGGTATGAAAAAACACACCTCTGCTGCACGGCAAGCACCAAATGCTATGATTAGCTGAGGAATGGATACACGAATAAAAGACAAATCGTGGTATACTACCAATTAGCCGATTGCAAATTGTGTTCAATAAACTAATAGCCTTTTTACGTTAATCGCTTTTAGAGTTCTTTATTTTATTGTCATTCAAGGTGACGTTTGGAGCAATGGTTGAGAGAGCCTTTTCCTGGATAACATCTGCAACTGGTAAGTCTTCCGCCAATATCTGTAATTTTGCAATTTCTTTATCAATGAGATCTTGTATGCATGGACTGGTCTGATATGGAGGCTTTTCAGAAAACGTTGGATTGCCTTCAAATAGCATAACAAGTATAGACCAAGCGGTCTCGTACTCTTCGGAATGAATTAGCGAAGAATCTGTCCATCAGAGGAAATAGCAAGCGATAAAATAATTGGCATACACGCCAAGACTGTTGGCTGAGAACACCCTATAAAGCTTAAAGTCTTCCGCGTTCTATAAATGATGCTTCTGACTCCCAATGATGGTTTTTCTATTAAACATTCGAGTAGCCAGTAATGTCTGTTGGGATTCTATGTTTTTGTGCTATAGCAAAGCAAACCCCCCCGTCAGCTAGTCTTCAGTTAAGGTGTAGAAACTTTCCACATATTTGATGCCATTTGTTCCCTTTAAATTTATTCCCTTCCTTCTTTTTCTACAGGCTGAAGAATTCCGCAAGCTTATCTACATTATGTTTATGGTGGAAGAAAAGTACGCAAAACGTGTCAACGATAACAAATATAATAATCTAATTATTAATATATAACGCAGCACGAGACATCGCAGTAACATAAGCGGAAGTCTCAGATTATTATATTTCAGAGCGTCAATATCGCCAGAAGTAAAAATCTGGGTCCAGCGGAAACATCGCCCTGGCAGTAAACACAGCTTATGGGTCGAATACCCCCATATCCATTTCTCAGTCAATCGCAGCATTTGGTGCTTGGCATGTAGCAGAGGTATGATTTCTCGTACCTCGTCCATTAATTAATGACCACCAAATGTTTTAATTAGACTACCATTCACCGGTCGACGTTTCTGCTTCGATTGGGACATTGCAGAGCAAGATCGGTTTAGAATTATAAGTTTTATCATCTAAAACGTGTTTCCATACTCCTGTATCCATTCCTCAGCCAGTCGCAGCATTTGGTGCTTGCCGTGCAGCAGAGGTATGTTTTTTCATATCTCATGCATTAATTAATTATTACCAAATGTTTTAATTAGACTACCAATCATCCGCGAGCATTCCTGCATTGATTAATTCCTCCGAAAGGGAAATCTATTTAGAAATATCTGTTTTATCGACCATAAATGCGTGTTCATATACCCGTATCCAGTTCAGCCAGACGACTACATTGTTTTTTAAATTTCTTACGGAAACTAAGGACCACCAAACGTTTTAATTATGATATTCGTTACCACCAAACGATTACGCATCGATTGAGCACCTGAAAAACTTAATTCGTTGAAGAAAAAAAATTGTTTGTCTAACTTCATGGTCATAATTTGACTTTTTGATTATTAAAGAACGATTGACCACCAAATGTTTAAATTATGCCATCAATGACCACCAAACAATCACCAATCGATTAGGTATAATAAAAAGTTAAAGTTGTCCGGCTAACTTCACTGAGGTAACGCACGCGCACCGAGCTTGATTGAGCTAAACATAAACCCTCGTTTACAATTTCTCGTGCATTCATCCTTATTCATTCTGATTGAAGCTAATCGGCAGAGTGTGATTAACGTCGATAGAATGCTAATGATATGACAGTATTTCGTATGCTAATGGCTGTGTTAGACGTGTCATATAAGGGCACAGGATGGTCTAGCATGATGAAACTGGAGACATTTAATTTTTTTAATTTTATCTGATAAACAAGCAAATCGATTATCCTAGTGTATTATAGATTTCTTTTTTACGCATTTTCTATTTTTTTTTTTTTAGATAAGAGATGATGTATTGCTTCTACCTTATATATCTTACTGATATCTCAAAACAAAAAGAAATTACATTGATGAATCGCATGCATACAAATATGAGGAATAACGGTACGATAGCTGGAGCTGTCATTTTATTTTATTTAATACGTTTAATATACGTTCTTTTTATTTTCTTTTCATAATTTTACTTTTATCAATAAATATTTTATAATTCGAAGATTCTTCATTCAGCATATAATGAAAATCTATGCCAACATTGACCCAACTGACATAACCTAGGAAATATTGTTGGGGTCGGTAGTGTTTGAGTGGTCGTAAAGTCGTTTCTATCTCAATTTCCATTGGCTACGAAATCTTAGGGGTTAACTGTCGTCCAACCGGATTCAAGGTCACACTTCTAGGCATACGTTTATTGTCAGACGCGGTTATAGTAGTTTCCTACGAAACTCGCCATTAAAAGTATCAATTATTGGCGGTTGTCGCCGACTTTTCACGTAATTTGTTCTCGAAGAAATACGCGAAAATGCCAGAAAATGTGGTAAGTAATGAATTGATGACAGTTTAAGAATTAACAAAAAATTGTCTTTATCAATAATGCTAAACTGTGCATAGTGTACGTTGCTCCACAGTATTGATGACAATGCGGTAGGTTATGAATTCATTTTCGTTTGGAAACTAAAATCACTGTTAAAATTATGTGTCTCTAAACTTCGAGCAATAAAGATATGGTACTTGTAATCTGATATTATATTATTCTTACCACGTAAACGTATGCTTCATATATCTTTTGTAATTGAAATTGATTTAAGATGTCTGCATTTATTTACTTTTGCACGCCGCCTATAGCATAGGATATGAGCGTCCTGTAGATGCATTTTATTGTTTACCTCAATGTTACTCCATTTTCTTTATATACTTCAGTGATAATACAGCGTTTTTATGTATTCATTGTCATAAGGCATTATTCTTACTAGGATAAACTGGTAGAATTAAAATATGTACATGATTATTCAGTAGAAATGCACTACTTGAAGTTAGCCCGTTTATTTGACTTCTATGGTAGAACTATGTCTAAGTGGTGCGTTTCTACTGAATAATCCTGTATATTTAATATATATTTTATATACTTATAACTGTATGATGCATACAGTTGCTTAGCGATATTATATTATTTCTCTATAATACATGTTGTTTATCTCTTTAGTTAAATGGAGATCATGTGGATATAAATGGAGCCAATGGAGAACCACATGAAAATGAACAAGAAGCTACCGAGGAAGATGTTCATTTTGAACCCATAATTACTTTACCATTGATTGAAGTGTCCAATAATGAAGAAGAGGAGGTCGAAATGATAAAACTGTAAGGCATTTTTCTTGTGATAAATAACGTTATTACTTGAATATATTTATTGTCTGTAATGAGTTAATTTGCCTATTCTATGAAAACTGTTGGGTCTAGAAAAGTATTTCTTGTTATAAGGAAAATATTGACTTTGCAGAAGAGCCAAGTTATATCGTTACGATTCATCCAGCAACCCAGCAGAGTGGAAAGAACGAGGAACTGGAGATGTAAAATTATTGAGACACAAAATAAAAAACACAGTCAGAGTGGTAATGCGCAGAGATAAAACATTGAAAATTTGCGCTAATCACTTCATAACACCATGGATGGAACTGAAACCAAACTGTGGAAGTGATCGTGCATGGGTTTGGAGCGTTCTAGCAGATTACGCAGATGAGCAGTTGAAGCAAGAATTACTAGCAATACGTTTTGCCAATGCCGAAAGTACTACTCACATAAATTTACAAGTGTAAACGTAATCTTTTATAATATAGAAGTTATGGAAAATTCTTTATTATTCTTGCAGATGCCTCAATGTGGAAGGAAGCATTTGAAAAGGCCAAAAAAATCGTGGGTGCCGAATGCGAGATCTACGCTGGAAAAACAAATCCCGATGAAGCAAACGATGACAGCGACAGCGATAGCTGTAGCGACGTGAGCTACAGCGAAAGTAGCGAGAACGACGAGCAGAATAAGTCAACAAAACCGAAGGAAGACACGTCAGCAGCTTCGGATTCCTTGGCTACCAAGGATCGTTCAAAAGACTTATCAGATATTACTAAAAAAGATACCGAAAAGGCTGACGAAGTAACTGAGAAGCTGGAACATTTAAACGTCAAAGGAGATGGTCAGAGTAACTAACCATACTTCAAGAAGAAAAACATGACACTGGGATGTGGAGTAAACATTCCAGAAAAACTCATTTCACCGTGCGGATGATGACAATGGGAATCACTCAACCTTGACTACATGAAATTTGTTACACGATAAACGGAGAACCGGACAGATTGAATAAATTTTCAATTTAATGATTAAATAGGAATATTTATACAGATGTTATATGTTGTCTGTGATTTTTTAACAAAAGCGATACAAATACCGGGAAAACGACTTGGAGCCCAGGGAAAACATTATAGTTACATAGTATGTGTACAATGTGACTGATAAAAAATGGAATTAAAGTACACGAATTGTATAATCAGCGCGAGATCACCATTTTTATTCACTCTATGTCCTACGTTTATACGGTTATTTAATTCCAATTTAATTAGTACTGATTTGAAGGAATTGATCATTCCCAAATTTTCTTACAAGTAGAAATGTCTGTGATTTTCCAATTTCTTTAGGTCAGTACTAAAACTGGAATAAGACCGATGTGTAAACGTAGTCTGTAACAGTCCTCTCGGATAATCACGCTTTTAGAAATGTAGTTCGCGCAAATCACATCACATGATCCGAGAAAAAAAACGATGTACTCATAGTCATTTTTCTTTTTCTTTATCTTTTTTTTTTAATTCTAACACATTGTATGTGAAAGTGGTACTTACAAATATGACTTCATATTTTTTACTCGGATCGCTGCAGGTGTGTTTAAACGATAGATTGTACGTCTTGTATCTCTGGGTGTTTATATTAGAATAAAATGCTTCTTTTTTTATAAAAAACATTATTGCACTTATTCTTTATCATATTATAAAGTACTTCAAACCAGCGTCACTCCAGAAAGAATATCTCGATTTCAAATATCTACCCTATTTAACGCATGGAAAATCGTGAGTCTCTAAATACATGAAAATTGAGCAACCCACTACTAGAAATATTTTGTGATAAAACATAATCGCGCTTTTGTTATGTTATTAAAATGTTGTGGAGAAAACAGCAATCTTTAGATTCAAATTTACGAGGCAGAATCGCCATATTGGTCATAATTTACCGTTATAAGAAATTCGAATATCTTATGACTGTTCCCGACTTTATCCCAATGCCTAGTTTACTACAGCCTGTATTGGAAGGTTCTTCAAAGTTCATCCCTGGAGGTGAAGGACTGTAATATATTTCTTCTTTCCTCCATCGAACGCTTTTTATCATTTGATAATTTTCCCTTTAGAAGACCTTCCAATCGTGCTTGTTCAGTCTGTACGAAAACGTCACCTCGCTCCATTATTCGTTCCATCAGTTTTACATAAACCTTTGCTGAAGTACGTTGCTCTTCGAATATTGTATCTTCGATGATTTTAGCTTTCTCCAAAATTGTCTATAAACAAAAAAAAAGTTACGTAAAGTGATTCTTGTCTGCATCACAAAATTCAAAGGTTATGTTATATTCATAGGAGTGTTTCTGTAGAGACTGTACCTTTCTTTCGTCTTCATTAGCACTTTGGTATTCCTTAGCAAGTCTATCTAACTGTTCAACGCAACCCGGAAGACCCAGGTAGACACCAGAATTAGATCTGATGAATCTCTTAATATTATCTGCTGTAAAATCTTCATCTTTTTCAGCAACAAACTTGAAAGGTTCGCTGTGTCCTTGAACGAACAAACGAATGGCAGGATAATCGTCTTTGTTTATATTATATTTTTCAGCCAGATCAGAGTTATCCTTATTTCCAAAATCTTTGACTCCCACTTCGGCTACCAAAAGGTCCTGCGAGTCCTTCGTATCCTCTGCAACTTTCCTGAATTCATCGTGTTTGTCACCGTAAGGAAAAGCGACGTCGAATTTTACAACAACCGCTTTGAATTTTGGAATAACCTGAAATATATAATTCGAGAGCGATCTTTAATAAAATCTCATCAAATAAAAACTGTACCTCGGCTCTCAAATAATCCAAAAAATACAATTCCAAAGTATTACTCTGTACTGCATCATTTGTTCATGTAATCATTTATCATCTAAGGTCCTGATTGGACGATTCAGTAACCATAGTAACGAGTATTTTAACCATTACAAATCACATCAAAATACTTCATCTTCGTACAAGTAGACAGACTCAATCTTACCTTGTCAAAGGAGAAAGCATCAAGGGGTACGCATCCCTTGCAACTCTCAGCATTGGCGGATATTAAAATACAACCAAGGGTAGTGATAATAATCCAAAGGGCGCGCATAGTTCGATCACTGATAAGGAATAGGGACCCTAATAAGGAATAATCGTTCACTCTTATAAGCAGCGAACACCTACTAAACCAATTATCAACTAAGTTTCTCGTTCGCTAGCGAGACCAGGTACAAATAACAAAAATTTAGCACCAATTTCTGGCACGGCCGTTCTCTCTACGGAGTATGAATGCTTTCTAAGCGACTGCTCGTGTTTTCTCATGGCGGTGGCATTTACCACGCTGGCATGTCAAGTCCTCCACAGTCGACGCTGCTGGCGGACATCTCGCGCAACGACGTCGAATCAGAAACAGCCACGAACGGAGGGGCTACACAAACGAATCAGGTAGTGCACGCAGTGCGCAAGTACTAGAATGCATTTTCACAACCCGTGTAAAAGTTACCTATATGTCTTATATAGTTTCCGTGTCCTCTTGCTTGTCCTGAATAGGGTCAACAGTTCCTGAAGGAACTCTTGGACTTCCAGGAAGGATATAACGAAAGTTGGAAATAGACATAGCGAAATATTATTGTAGTGAGGATAGATGGTACTTATCCGCTTTTTATTTTTTATGCAACGACCCCTATGATATCGATTTACTTTCACTCTGAATTAAAATTACTATGGGAACAAAGTACTGGCGATAATGATAATGGATTGTTGTCTCGCTGAATTCTGATAACAACTTTATATTATGAATTATTGTATGAAATGTATAAAACATAAATGGCGTTTCACTGTTTATCATGTTTCCTGGAACCTTACGATAATTATGTTATATTTTTTGCAAAAATTATATCGCCAACGTAGACGCACGTACATTTTTTAAACGACATTTTTTTTTGATAGACGCTAAGTAAAAATATCAAAATATAATGATACTACTACGAATGCTTATGGCAGTTTATTGTTTGTTAATATAATTTATATACCGTTACAATATTAAATACACTCGGTTTAACAATATTTGCTTAACATTTTTACCATATTTTTGGTATCGAAAAAAATTGATTTTCTTTAAAGTACATAATGGTAGAGTGACTCCACCAGTGAATGGACCAGTCCCAGTAAATGGACACGTTCACGTAAATTATATCTATATATAGTTCTTTTAACACGAGTGTCCATTCACTGGAGGCATTTCTTAAGGTGTTCATTTACTAGTGGATTTACCCTAATTAAAAGGTTTTTTTTTGTTTAATGAAAATAGCATAAACTAAATTACAACTTTATTAATGCCTTGTAAGGGAATTTTCAAAATCACCATTTTTTCGGTCACATCCATTGCTTTTACGTTTCCTTCTATAGTGATTCATTGATATAGAAATAATAGATTTCTCGATAACTTTAATAAATCAAAGGGATCGAATTAAATCGGCCAGTATAATAGTTATAGTGACTTCAGCAATACTCGGTCGTTACGATTTAGTATGCTTGAATATCAAACTAGATTCAGGAAGTAGTTTTCTAGGAAAATGTTATTGCAGTCGGAATTAAAAAATCATCCCTTTCAACCAAATATATAGTTATCATTTAATCTAATCATCAATCACTAAACTTGCCGTGTATTGAATTTTCAAAGAATTGTATATAGTGTTTCTGTTATCTACAGAAAATAACTTCAACAAATATATCACTATTTACTATATACTTTCTATATATACCCGCTCAGAGTAAAAAGTATGTTATTGGCAGATTCGTTGGCTGCACAATATTGACGTTAACGTAACTGTTGTCTTTGCGAAATTTTCAATATAAAAAATACATGATGACAAATCGTTGTTAGAATTTCTTTCTCTGAAGAAAAAGTTAATGATTGATCGAAACATAACAAAAAGTTACTAGGGACTAGTACATGTACTTTCTGGTCAATTAATTGATACTGACAATAACATGGTAATAATAAAACTATCACAAGAAGAAAGAACGAACGTCACGTATATCCTTTAATCACTTTCTTTTCCTGTTCCCTTTTTTGTCCTCCATTTTTTTCTTTCTCGCGAATTCCTCTTCGCGTTGTAGGAACAGATTAAAAATGCCTAGAGGCATTGAAAATCTTTCATAGACACATAACAATGCCTTCCGAAAAATCTTGGATTTATATCCAAGAATGGGATACGTCACTACAGTACTTCCCGAATGAAATCGTTAACCTCCAACCAAACTGTCACTACAATATTATCGAATACATTAATAACATTTAACGAATTATCTAACAATATTTGATAACCGTCGAGATGACCTAGTTTCTCATACCTCGTAATTAGATATTACACACGTGATTAAATATATATAAATATAACTAGGAAAAACCCTTGGAAATAGCAGTAAGGAAAATAAGCTTTCTGGTAGAGACACGACACACACATTTGCGTCTACGTATTTACCGATAATTGGATCGGTTCGGACGGACGATGGAGATTATTAAAAAAAGAAGGATAAATGGATGAAAAATTGAGAGAAAGAGAGAAATGCATTTATCAATATCCTAGACGTAAAGTCCCTTAAGAATAACATATTACAATATGTTTAGGAGAGTAATACTCTCAAGGTTATGTTATGATAACATTATAAGAGAGAGATAGAGAGAAACGTAAGATTCTCAATGATAGAATAGCAAGAAGAATATGATGAGGATGGCATGGGATGAAATGACGTTATAGGTTAGGTGAACCAAATCGGTTTTTCCTGATTTGATGGTTTTAGCTGGGGTAGAAAAAACGTCTAATGTAATGCCTTTATTAATCTAAATAAACTCTTCGATGGAATTAACGTTAATATGGTAGATCTAAGTGGAGACATATGCGCGTAGGAACCCAACTGAGGTCAGGGCTGAAAAGGAACAAAGGGCAATGGTGGTTGTATAAGTGTGAAGCAGAGGAGGATCAGAGGGTTGTTCGCTGCTACTAGTGAAGGAACAAGCTCCGCCAGAGGCATCGTACGTTCATTGATAAGCGCGTACAACCCAACGGGTGTCGGGTGGTACCACGAATAAAACATGACGTCACGGTCGACGTCGAACGCGACTGCGCCTTGACGACCGTGATTTTCGAGCTGGATGCCCACGTAGTCGGACCCTTGGACCTTTGATATTTGCAGAGATTAGAAAGGATCGTTGAAAAGGGATATTTACCAAGTAAAAAAAAAAATTTGATGTAAAATTAATTCTAAACGATAGTAAGCAAAAAAAATGAAGTTAAGTCTGTAGAAGATGTTTTAATAAGATTACGTCATCGATGTAAAATATATTTACTGGGGTTTCCGTTATTGTTGTAGGAATGAATAATTAACCAAGAATAAAGAGATTAAACTGATAATCGTATCTAAGGATGACATAAGAAACATGAACGTATCGTTAAGGTATCTTGAGACAAGGATATATCTTTTTACATATATAAAACTGAATAAACTATTCTGCATTGTTCTAAATATATTCTAAATTATGCTTTGAACTTCCACGAAATCTATTGATAGGATCACATAAGTAGAGAAAGATGTGGAAGTTATAAAAGCAAATAAGGGAAAGGTCGAAGAAAAATAGGAAGAGGAGAAAGAATGAGGGATGGAGGTAAAGAAGGAAAGAAGGAAAGTAGGGAAAAAGAGTAAAGAGGGAGATATTGGAGATTGGCGCACGTATTGATTGGTCTTTTGTGAAAGCTACACCCCCGTGTAGCTGCCAAGCAAAGCGTCATCGATCCAAGAGTGACCCATATCTGGCTGAGCGTTCCCCACCACGACATAGGCACCACCCCGACACCGCTGTTCTTCCCCACTTAAGCAACCCAGAATCCCTTCCTTGGGCTCGGCATACCACCCCTATCCTGATTCCAGCAGCCCTGCCTGCCACGGCCGAACAGATCTTTGGGGTGTTCGGGATGATAACCCAGTGAAAACTCGCGCTGAGGACTCGACCAGCAGCAGCAGCCCTGGCCTGCCACAATCCCTTCAACTCGGTCATCGTAAGTCCATATCCATCATTGAAAGAAAAAGAGTGAAAGAGAAAAAAGAGAGAGAAAGAGAGCGAGCGAGAGAGCAAGAGTGAAAGAGAGAAAGAGAGAGAGAGGGCGAGCGAGCGAGCGAGCGAGAGAGAGAGAAAGAGAAAGAAAGAAAGAAAGAGAGAAAGGGAGACCAACCCAAGAAAGGACCCCGTCCAGGTTCTCCTCGTAGATGTCTTTTCTTACTTGGATTATTCCTTATGAGCATTGGGAACCTGGCCAGGGTGTCATCGTCAAGGACTAGGCTGCACCCTTGAGTGTTAATGTCGCCCGTGATATGCCTAATCGTAAATAATCCGGTTCCTGGTTCTTCTTGTTCCTGGTGATTGTGCTGGTGCTCCGGTTGTGCTCCGGTGGTGCTGCTACTCTCGTGTGGTGCTGGTGATCCAAGTAGTGGTGGTAGTCCTGCTAGAGTTCGGTGGTTGTGCCGTGAGCTTGCCGTGTATATGTATACTGGCTACCTTTGGTGGTGATCAATAAGCAGTGCCGTACTTATTACTTCAGGCCCCCGGATTCCGTACCGGGCTTGGTCCTGATTTTTACTGAAAGCTTTTTATTTCCTAACGTCGGTATAGATTCACTTACTGCAAACTCGGCTCATCGTGATACGTCAGTAACGCGAGATAATACCTCTAAAAATTTTTTATTCGAGATAAGAATCTCTTTTTTTAGTCTTGTCTAACTATAAACTGTGATAAACGTGTATCCATGTTTTACTGTCCAGTCGATACGTTACGGTTCAATCCGGTAGGTACCCCTTACATCAATGTACGTTACTTAACAAGAGTATTATCTATTTTTTTCATAATTTATATCACAAATTAAATACCAATACATTTTTCTCATTATTATAACCACGTCGTTCAATTTAACACGGTTTCTGGTATTCAGTGATCTTTTAAATGTACTGACAGTTAATTGACAACCCGTGTATATGTGTAAAATTAGCCTTCGAAGGAGTCTTTTTTTCGTTTACTACTTTAGAAGAATTTCGAGATATGTCAAATGAGAATTTTGAAGTGAGCACTCGGAACAGTTATGGTCGATTCCAATGAAAGATCCAATAGCTCCTTTACTTTTTCTTGGTGGGACCTCGAGCAGGGTTTTCTTGAGATACTATACGACCCTGCAACTAATAACTAAATCCATACGCATAACTTAAAGTTAAAAAAAAACCTTATTCGAAATGTACGTTAAACAGGTTCAGCATATTGTTAAAACGAAAAATTGAGATTTGCGTAACAATATTTTACGTTACGTTATATTATTTCCTGACACATTTGCAAAATTTTCAGTGACAGTGAAAAAGGCTTCTTCCCGGAAATTACGATGAACCAAGGTTGAATCACCTTTCATTTTCCCGAGATCTACTCCAAATTTTGTTCACGCTTGTAATCGAATAGAACATTTCTTCGCTTCCCCTTCATTCTCATCTCTCGATTTTAAAAACTGTACAATTTATACTTTCATTAAACAAACCAGTCTGTATTTACCTAACAGTTTCCGCACGCAATAAACGCAGGAGGATTTACCCCGAGTTCATAAATCTGTTTGATTGTCTGTAATAAATTAAATTGTATCGCGTCCGATTAATCTGTAGATAACTCACTAGTCACTGGTCAGAATAAATGTTAGAGATCGAAGTAATTGTTATAAATCATCGTCAATTATGTGTTTATTTAGGGAGGTGATATTAATCAATTTACAATATTTGCTAGGACGTGTTAATTGGTAATTCAGCTGTCGAGTGGTCTTAATCAGTCTCGTTAATTATTTAGGGTTGAACCATGTCAACGTGCCGTAATTTTTATTGAAAAGTTCTTCGAGACGAACCGGTGGTCGCTAATCTCGAAGAAAATTGATTTTTAAAACTACTAGAGCGCCTCCATTTTATTCCTCCTAAATAGCGCAGACATTCCATTTCACGTTGTACGTATAAGTAATACTCTGTAATTAGCTCGTCAATGTCAATGATTTTACAATGCACAAGTATCATCAATTACCGTAATTTATTGGCACAGTTCATAGATACGTCCTTCCTGGATTATCTACATTCATTCTAGATTCTCAATGAATTTCAATACTTAGACATATATTTTATGTAGCCTTATCCTAAAAGAAATAGAAATACTATTAGAATTCTTTTAGATAATATCTGCTAAGATCGTTTCATTAATTCTAAGTGTATTAAAACTTTTACGTGGAAACAGTGCTCTATGCTATACGAAACTTGTCTCTAAACTAATTTGCCTCTATTAGAAACTACTTGAAACTATTAGGAACTTTGGTTACCTATACAAAATATTGAAGATTCGCAGAAAGGATATATAACATTGATTTACTTGAACAGTAAAAAAAGACATAAAGATGCATGTAATAAATGATGAATTTCATTTAAAAAATTGTATCCCTCATTATCATCGTTATCGTCGTATGTTTCCTTATCTTGAATCACCAGTATAAGGATCAATACATGAATCAAACTCTTTAAGAATTCAAACGAGGCACGAAACAATTGATTATCAAAGGGTCTAGTGCTTTAGCGCCTATCCGCTCTGAGAATGACATCAGTATCCTCACAAGATTCTCTGATACATTAGGAAGATTCTTAGACATTCTAAACCATTGTAGTAGATTCATCAGAGCTAGTGTCACGATGTCAAAGTGTCACGTTATACGGTATCCTGTCCGTGTTGTATCCTCGAGAGCAGGTCAAGCCAGATCTGCCATGTTGCAGACCTGGAGTGGCCTCCAATTAATTAAAATAGCGCTTCTAGCTATGCTAGACTGATAGTATCATACCCCCTGATAACATGGAGAGAAACTCATAGTCCAGTGATGTTACAGTGCTGTGGTGTTGGAGGTGGCGGCACCACGGCACCTCAGGCTCCACAGCTGCAGGGTACCGGATCTGCTGTTGGGGTCACCTCTACAAGAAACACCATTATGCAGGACCCCGTCCTCGAAACGATCCTCGAGGTAAGTTATCAAAATTCTTTCTATATTATGAATTTGGAAAATGAAAGCTTAGGGCGAGTTTATTGATCTAGGACCAATAAAACACATGGTGCTGGGTACAATTAAAATTTAAGAACTGTATGGAAAAAAGTTCTGAATGCTTCGTGTTCGAGTAAAAAATAGAGTAAGAAGTTCAAAGAAATTAAATATTAAATTGTACAGAAGAGCAGGTTGACCTCTGACTCCTTTTAGTTAAACCGACATTCTCTGTTAGAAAGCAAGTTTGGCAAGCTTTCTTGCTGGTGCTGTGACTACAAAGGATACTTTTTTATTTTTTCATCGGGTTCTCCTTTTCTCTTTGTGTTTTTCTCTTTCTTTCCTTCGTTTCTTCTTGTCTTTTTAATAGGACGCATGCCCCCCCTAACCTGGTTCACTGGCCAAGATCAGAATCTTTAAGGACTATTAATAAAAGATAGGACGTTTTTAGTGTATTACTGTCTTACTATCCATCAAATTAGACCTCTTTGTGACTCTATGAGTTTAATAGACGTCATCAAAGTAGATGTCAAATATTTAACTATGGATTAATTAACTGAATAATGTAATTAGTATTACCATAGTATCTATATCAAGCAATCAATCGCATTTTCCTAGGAATTCCCATTAGTCTGCATGTATTTTTTCTTGTTCCACAGCAAATGCGAGAGACGGAAGCTCGTCGGGCGGAACTGGAAAAACAGCATGCAGAGACACAATCTCAGCTGCGTGAGAAGATAGCAGGTCGATACCAAGGTCCAGAATCTGTAGAGGCATTGCAGTCGAAAATCCGTGAGCTGGAAAAGAAGATTGAACTACAGGTAGTGAAACATGAAGAATTGTCATTGGAGTTGACGAGCCTTAGCCGTGCTAGGAGTAGAGGACCAACTGGTTCCAGTCATGTGTCCTCAGCCAGCATCCCCACATCAACGTGGCCACCTGCAGGATCTGAGATCGACCGAATCATAGCCAAAATAGAACAGGACAATAGGTGAGGCAGTACATTCTCACCGGTAGATCAATTGTCCAAGACTTGATAACCGGTGCGAGTGTCTAGATATGATCTGTAATAGCGTGATATTGCGTCACACCCAAGATGATCTTACTCAACTTAAGTAAAACCAGTGCCAGCAGAATTCTGCACGAGCTGGACCACTCGAGGGGTACCGTCACGACTCAGCCACCATCAGCCAGTCAGAACGTCCTAAGATCGAGTTCAGAGAACCTTCCTAATCTTGGTCAGCATCAGCATCTTCCTCATCCACATGCGTTGAACCTGGGTCTACCTTCGCAGGCACCACAGGTACAATATTGGCTAAGACTTAAAAATCGTACAATAAGGATATTGATTATTTTTTAAATCTTTATGTTTCAAAACAGTATGCAGGATCACCAATGCCATTAACGCCCATGATGCCCGGTTGTCCACCATTGACGCCAAACGGTCCACTTTACCATGTCAACGAGCCAATACCACCAGCTCCTTCACTGTCATCGAGCCAGTCCCAACCCGCATTCCAACAGAAACTTCAGCAATACCAGCAGCAGCAACAGCAGCAACAACAACAACAACAACACGAGCTCTCGAGTTCTCACTCGCAAGGTGCTCTACCCTCGCAGCAAAAACAGCAACAAGCGCACACCCACTATTCGAGTAATCAGTATCAGGAGACCTATCCTCATACGCAAACGTATCAGCAACCGCTGCAGCAACAGCAGCCTCAACATCCGGCCTCATCATCCTACACGACGTTAGCTACCCAAAATGTAATGCCACATTACAGTCAGCCCAGTCAGCCTAATCAGAATTACCAACTGAACGGAAATCAACAGGTTATTATTGTTTAGAAATCGTCTGCACTACCTGGTCTACTATTGTTCTCCAATTAATTAATATGTTAATTAATGAAATGATTATTCCACAAATAGACTACAACGTATCCAAATCTATCAATGGCACCTCATCACAATGGGACATATAATTCTGTAGTAACGAGCTACGGAACCAAACTGGTCCATCACAATTACTCAACCCCTCATACGAACATCCCGCAGACGACGTTAGCATCGTTACCACCATACTCCTCAACGTCCTTTCATTCGACACTGGGCAACCTGACGAGTACATCGCAACCTGTGCTTCCTTTCTCAAGCGGTCAAAGCACTTTCTCCACGGCCGGATCTAATTATTCCACTGTTGGGACCAACGCTTTTGGCACGTCAGGTGTTACCTCAGGTATCTATCCTTGGTTCAGTTAAATCTAAGATATTTCACAGATATTCTTACACGTGCAATTTCGCTTCAGGAACAACTTCAGGGGGCTTGCTACAAGCCATTGGGGATCCTCTACATGCCATACAACAGTTCACCGCTCAATCACAAGCCAATCAACTTCAACAACAAGCGATTATACAGCAGATACAACAAAGCTTAAGAGAGAGCTCGCCGACTGCTATGGCCACTACGGGTCATCACTTCCTGGGGCCTAGGCAGATGCCTAAGATACCTACAGGTATACTTACCAATCCTCTGGATCGTCTCACCAGTGACAACATTGTACCTGAAGGCCAGGTCGATATGCTGGATATACCTGGAAAGGGACGCTGTTACGTATACATTGCAAGATTTAGTTACGAACCCTTTCAACATTCACCCAATGAGAATCCCGAGGCCGAGTTGCCTGTTCAGGGTGGCGATTATCTTCTTGTCTGGGGTCAACCTGATGAGGATGGTTTCCTCGATGCGGAGACTCTTGACGGCAGAAGAGGACACGTCCCGGCTAATTTCGTACAGAAACTCGTCGGCGATGATCTTCTTGAATTTCATCAAGCTGTTCTTGGACTAAGGGACGTTGATGATGCAGCCTCCACTAATATTCCCCAGGTGAGACTAAACGTATTTAGTTTGATATTTGATGCAATGTTTTATAACGTAGGCGCTAGTTTCTAAGAAATGCTTTTATGTTCTTTGCTCTAGTGCTATCTCCAAGACATTGACCTGGAATTAGCTGCTCTCGAGGAAGGTAACAGAAATCGACAGGCGGAATTGTCTGCCTATGCGGAACTGGACAATATTGCGGATGAGGATGAACAAGAACCGCCAGGTTGGTATTCGTGTCTTGTGCATGCAATTTTCAAATTGTTATATCGAACTGTTAATTTCAATACTAAGGGTCGTTATTTTGAGGATTTTCTCATGTGGAATTTTCATGATTATGTATTATGTGCTATCCCTGATACATTAAGAAATTCCAAAGATCCTCGTATAAGTTTTTAACAATAAACAAAAATCTTTGCTGTCCATCTTCCAATTTGAAGTTTTTTTTTTTTTTCAAATTCGATATTGGACTGCCTTAATGATATTCTCTATTATTTTATATTACACACTGTTCTTAGACATATATAAAAGTTCGTATATGTATATGCATGTTGCACGTAAACAACCCTATTATTATTCATTACTTTCACCTGACTTTGCTATTAATTTATATTTCGCAATGAACAGTCGATTTTACAAGAGCTGCGACGACTGCTCGACTCTAATGTGTTACTAATTTATATATAGGTATAAATAGATATAGCGAATAGTCAGAATCGTTTTAGTAATCGTATCGAAAGTTTGATTGACTAGGCGCGTACGGATAGGTATCGTAGAAATTAAAATGAATTTCAGGAAAACATAATGACATTTATTAATTAGCCTGATTCTTGCATTACCAGGGAGTCTTAATATTTTGCTTAGAATTAGATTTAAAAAGTAGATAGCTCGATAGCCATTTAATTGATCAGTCATTTAATACAAAGCCTTGAGATCATCGCTAGATCACTACGTAGTACAACGTATGTACGCGTAGCTCGTAGCTGATACTAATTGCGTTAGTGTCAATTCGATGTTGTAACTGGATACTTGAATAATTAATACTCATTCAAGTTTTGTGCCAGCTCCGCAAACAATAATCTTGTACAACTGACGACAAGTACGTATAACAAAAAAACGACAATAAGTATACCAAAACTCCTAATAAATGATTGTCATGCGTCATTATTAATGCTACATAGGAACATCCCTTGGTAGTGCAAGGGTTGTTTATAATGTCACTAACGAATTAAAACAAGAAAAACATGGTCAAACGTCTTTTAAATTTTTATTAAAAAAAAAAATCGATGTGATATCGAGCATGAATGTGGAATGTTATTAAATTCTAATTTTGAATTTACGTTTTCTACCGGAAAAAGCAGTTAGTTTCGACAATTGTCTTTCATTCCGAATACAAATACAAAGTACTAATAAACAGACAGTTTTAATGAAACGTGATAACAGCGATGAGCCAATTGGCAAAATTGAAATGTCTGAGTGATGATCGTGCTTTGTATGAGATACATATTGGATGGAAGTTAGGCCTTTTGAAATAGAGAGATTTCTAGCTACAGCTAGGGTTGTCTTGTCTTTTTCCCCCTGAAGAAGTCTACCTGTTTTCGGACCTAGTTCCGGCGCCCCAGCATCTGACTCTCGAGCGCCAACTCAACAAGAGCGTCCTCATCGGCTGGACAGCCCCTGAGAATCCCCACCAGTTGGAATCGTACCACGTTTACGTGGATGGTGTGCTCAAGGTTACCGTCAAGGCCACAGAAAGGACACGAGCTCTCGTCGAAGGAGTCGACAGCACCAGGGTTCGTATTACATTAGAAGCATCTATTTTATCTAAAGTATCGTCGAGAAAAATAAATGAGATAAAAAATGACAAGATAAACATCTTGTATCATCTGTCTCTTTTGGAAAAGCAGCCTCACAGAATAAGCGTGCGATCCGTGACACATTCACGAAGAACTTCAAGGGATGCTGCGTGCACGATGGTCATCGGTAAGGACGTAGCCCTGGGTCCTACAGCCGTGAAAGCATCGAACGTCACTGCTACTAGCGCAGTGATATCCTGGCTACCGAGTAACAGTAACCACCAGCATGTGGTCTGCGTGAATAACGTGGAAGTGAGGACCGTGAAGCCTGGAGTATACAGACATACTATCACTGGGTTGGCACCTTCAACGATTTACAGAGTGACTGTAAAAGCGAAGAATCTTCGAGCGACACACTTCGAGGACCAAAATGCTCAATCGGCGAACAACCTGGCCTGTCACGTCCATTTCAAGACCCTACCCAAGGGGTTGCCTGACCCTCCGGTCGATATCCAGGTTAAAAATAAGAAGCACCCTTCAAGCACTTTATCAGTGTTTTGCAGCAAAGCTTCAAAATCTTTTATCACTACCACGATTCTTAACTTGGTTCTAATCTTTGAGATTTATTAACAAATGCATAAATAGACGTCACAGTCTGCTTGTAAGATTGCATGCTCCCTATAGAATGATATTCATGAGTACAGTTAAAAATAGTAGAATTCAATGTGTATTCCCAGGTGGAGGCTGGACCGCAGGACGGCACTTTGCTAGTGACCTGGCAGCCTGTTGCCCTAAACGGTTCGGCCGTCACCGGTTATGCGGTTTACGCCGATGGAAAAAAAGTCACCGACGTCGACAGCCCCACCGGAGATCACGCCCTGGTCGACATCCACAAACTGATGGGTCTCAATCCAAAGCACATCACGGTCAGAACTAAGAGTCGTGAGAGTCAGTCTGGTGACAGTTGCGCCACGGCGATACCCTGCAGCGTCCTAAGAAGCGGGACTCATCTACACGGACAGCAGCACGGATCACATATAGTGGAACAAGGTCAACAGCAGAATATGGGACAGGATGATCCTAACCGTAGAGTCTCTAATATGGGTCAGAGATATCCCAGTGCTCCTGTACCTCCACATATGAGGCGGCATGGCGCCACAAGGGTGGATGCACATGGTCAGGTTGTCATCGAGACCGATGAGAATTTATCTGATAAGGAAATATATCCTGGACAGAGTGTCTCTCAAATGGGTAAGATTTATTTTGGCTTTCTATTTACATATTCTCTATGGCTTCTGGCATCTATGCTACAATAGTTGCAATTTCACAGGTATACCCGAAATTATGAAGGATTCTGCAAGTGAAGCAAATTATAGTGAAGAGGAAGATCCATCCAGGAGGGCTCGCGGTATGCCACCTCATCATGGACATCGTCGATACGGTGCTCAACAAGGACCTCAGGGAGCTGCACATAGAGCAAGTAGAGCCCCAAGTGGTTCTAGAGCCCAAGATGCTTATTACGATCAATCAGGTATACGACTAACCTTATATATTAAGTACAGGAAATTTAAAGTGTATAGCAACATTTTTCTAATTAACAGGGAGTCAAAGGGGCAGAGGTCATTTATATAGAGGTGGCAGGGGTCAAGCTCAAGCAGGTTCTCATCATCCACCAGGAGGCGTACAACAAGCTAACAAAAGAACTAGATGGTTCGTTGCATTATTCGATTATGATCCTACCACTATGTCACCAAATCCTGACGGTTGTGAAGAGGAGTTACCGTTCTCGGAAGGCGACATTATCAAGGTTTGATAACGTTTTAAATAAAAATTGTTGTTTAAGAAAGAAGTACAGCCAGTCAGCATCTACTATATTTTAGCTATGACAATTCATAAGAGCATTCCGTTTCTCTGATTCTTAGGTTTACGGGGAGAAAGATGCTGATGGCTTCTATTGGGGAGAGTGTAGAGGTAGACGTGGATACGTGCCACATAACATGGTTGAGGAGTTGAAGGACCAGACACAAATTCAAGGTCAAGTACAAGGTCAAGGCACTGGAGCCAGAAGAGGTCAAATTCAAAGTGACAGATGGGGTGACATCTACGCCAATATGCCAGTGAAGAAGATGATAGCACTATACGACTATGATCCCCAAAAATTATCACCCAATGTTGATGCGGATGTAAGGCATTTCACAATAGAAATGTACATAGACAATTTCCATGATATATTAACGCTGCTCTCTTTCAACAGCAAGTAGAGCTGAGTTTTGAAACCGGAAACGAAATCTATGTCTATGGGGAAATGGATGACGATGGCTTTTACATGGGTGAATGCAACGGCGTCCGTGGACTGGTACCTAGTAATTTTCTGACTGAAGCTCCTTGCCAAGGTGAAGGTCAACCTCCATCTGGAAATAGGAGACCACCTGGTCAAGGTCAAGGGCCTGGTGCTAGAGGACCACCACCGCCGCCCAGGGAACCACCTCCGCAAAGTCATCGTCGTAACAAAGGTAAAACATTCAATTTTCTCAATATCGTCTCTATTTTTATTATTCAACACCAAGAATACAGCAATGTCGTTCTTTTCCGTTCACGCTGACTACTTCTCGATTCTAGTTTACACATTTGATTGATATCCGTACCTAATATTCTTATATTTCTTTGTCAATTAAACCCGTTAATACAATGTATATGGGTTTACGATGAATATCAGTATGGTGTAATCCATTGTCGTTTGTACTTTTACCACTTGCGTAGGTGTATCGTTCTCTTTTTAAAAGTTTGTATACGTTTTTATTAGTTCGAGTTATTTGAAATTGATGTTAACGAAGAGAAACGTGTGTATGGTAAAAAGTTCTTGGATTGCTCACTGATTGCTACGTCATTTATAGTAATCCTGGTATAATATACAGGTGTCCCCATGTAACGAGTCGAATAGAGGGTTGTGCCTTTGTACGAGTGAAGTCACGCACAAGCGTCCGTATTATTCTGTACTCCTATAGTTTGCCGAAGATGGAAGTTCAGTCATATTTTCCACTTCTTAATCGAATGATAATCTCCCGAATAGTGGAAAACCGCGAGCATCGCTTCACTTGCACGAAGCCACTGCATTATTCGTATTTGTTAAATGAGACATTCTGCATATAGAATTAAATTTTTCTGGAACTCCTATGTATGTTTTGTTACTGATTTTTCATTCGACATGTGAGTCAGTGCGACCGGAGATAGAGACATCAAGCGCAACACTAGACACGAGACTTAATGTGCCAGACGACAGGCAAAAAGGGTCACAGGAATACTTAATTATAGTGCGGGCCAATTTTATATTTATAAACCTTTTCATGACTGTTGCTCATCATATTAGTTATACGATTTGTCGATTAACCTCCGTACACGTATACACATATCACATTTTAATGAAACTTACTGGCAATGTTCTATAGTACGCACAATATAATGACAATAGAACGTATGTATTCTGCTCGTAAAAGATTCAAATCGTTTAATACGTATCATTCTTAAAATAATTGTGTGACTATGAATTTACTTCTAAAAGATTTACGTACATGACATATTCTTTTCTTAAACCTCGAAGCATTTTTGAATCTTTTACAGGCCCACGTCACGTCATTGAGTCATCACTATTATTATTTTTTCACCTACCATATTATATTATCATAAGAGACATCGTTAACCTTTATAAAGCCCATATTTAAATGTTTACCCATAACAAGAATGACCCAGTTGCAAAATTATTAACTCAAACAAAAATGACTGATAAACCAGCAACAATTTTTTAGTAATGCACATAAATGCAATGTGCATCCCATTCCTTGGTGAAACACTAACAATGCTAAATTTTTCTTTTTCATAACATCGAATAAAAACCAGGTTGTTTTAGGTCTTTTAGGGGGTTAATCGTACAACTCAATATTAGCCAATGGACCAATGTCGTATAGAATAGACATTGAACTGTTGTTTGGCTTGTAAATGCATGCGATCCGCAATCGATGTTCTGATAAATATCAGATACAAATTTGTACAAATTTGTACAAGCTATGAGGCATTTCCAGAAGCAGGCATAGTGACATAAGGAAAAAAAGTACAGAAAACGGCCACTTTTCGGGGCAGTTTAAGTCCTAAGTTATAAGAGCACCAAGAGGGCCTTCGGAAAATCCTATGGTGAAGAGATCTCCCGGGAAACAAAGAAAGATGTATCATATTAGTATTATTTCTTTTTTTTTTAATTGAAAAGTTATCATCGTAGCTGTTATTCATAATGAATATCTCATAAGACACGTGCCAAAGAAAGATGAACATACTACATAGTACATATAAGCGGCGTATTGCTGCTTTAGGGAACACGAGTCGCAAATTACACACAAAAAATGCAAAGAACACAAAGCTGCTTTCAGTGTGTCTTCTCTAAGTACATAAATATATATATATATTTATTTATGTATATTTAAATACAGCATATGTTTCAGTTTTCTATCAAATACTTTATCCTTCGTTTTTTGTTTTTTTTTCTCTAACTTTTCGAGCTTTCTCAGGTTCCATTAACTATTCTCTCTCTGTATATGCATATGTCTATATACATATGCGTATATTATATGATTATTGTTATATATCTGTTCTACTATCTGAATGCATATGTACATATGTTTATGCATATCTGTCAAATATGTATGCATATAGATATGTGCCTATACATGTATTATATTTATTTATCGAACGATTATACTATACTATATACTATATGATCATGTTGTTATATAATAATAAGTATACTATATATTGACATGATCTGTCTCTGTGTGCCTGAACTGGTCGGTGGTCGTCGTGTCACATGATTGTCGTTCGTGTCGTGTTGTCATGCTGGTGCCATTTTATGACTACTAAACAATTCACTTTTTGCTGTCACTTTTTCTTCCTTCTTTTCTTCCTTTTCGCATCTAATTATCTGAATGACCTATTATCACTTCTTCTACGCGTGGAAACGGCAGGTTCACTATTCCCACGTCTCTCTGCGTTTCTTCCGCGATTGAACTATTATTATTTTCTGAAGAATATTGCAATTTAACCTTTTTTTTTAATATCCATTTGAGATATCGTCAATTAAATTGCAAAATAATAAAGCGTATATACGTTTTTATTTGTCTCGTACTACGCGTATATGTAATTACTATGTGGAATTTATCCACGCTTATAAGATATTTATTACATTTGGATACTCTATCTAGAAACTTGTCTTTGTTGTATATTATAGTACAGTTGAGTGTATCATGGGTTTGATAAAAAGTTATATGAAAATTTATATTTTAAATTTATTCGTCTTTTTTTTTTTTAAGTTCGTGCATTGTATTTTGAAAATTGACGGTTCAGTTGAAAATAAGAATTTTCTGTTATAATTGTAATACCTGTGAGATTCGGCGAAAAAACTTGTTCTCTTATATCTGTCATCTCTTCTCCATTACACCTCTTACTACTCTTTACTCTATCTGCTCTCCGGCGTCTCTTTTTCATTGTACTGAATTCTGCACGAATTTGCGTGCCTCTTATCTATTACCTTACTACTAACCGTTGGACATGAAACAGTACCTCGTGTCGCTCAAAAGATAAACGATCGTTTGCACATTTTGCCGATCTCTCAAAATTGACGGATAATAGAATTGTGAAGAACAACAAGAAAATATTTTCATAAAATAAATTTGGCTGAATTTCAAAAGAATTTTTACAAATAATTATTGTCGAGTATAATTTTGGCGAGGACTGTCCGAAGCCTCCAGTTACGCGATTTCGTGACAAATGAGGTACGTTTGGTACAACGAGTTTTT
Source organism: Hartigia nigra (assembly GCA_031001745.1). Taxonomy (NCBI): domain Eukaryota; kingdom Metazoa; phylum Arthropoda; class Insecta; order Hymenoptera; family Cephidae; genus Hartigia; species Hartigia nigra. The sequence continues at coordinate 3,273,714 of JARPRG010000374.1, forward strand.
GCAAGAAGAAAAAAAAAATTAAAGTAAAGTAAAGAAAAGAGAAAAATCAGAAATGCGCCATGAATGACAACACGGTTCTGTTCTCTTCTCTGTTGCTAGATGCCTGCATTGTGCCTGTGTCTGTCCCTGTCTGTCATTTAGACTCTAGACAACAACAACAACAACAACAACAACCACCACTAATGAACAACCAACAACATCAACTACAACAACAAAACAATCCACCGCATCTAGCGTACCAACAAGCGAATCACCACAGCTACACGACCGTAACCACCTCCAATCAGCACGGACCCAATCACCCGCAGACTGGCGGTCTCATGGGACCCCCTAATGCCCACCAGCAGGGCCCGGGGTCCGTACCGCCCCACCTTCAACAACAGGTGAGTGCACCTAAACCCCGAGCTCTCAATCTCTACCGCAGAACTCTCTATCTATTTATCTGTCAATCACTTTCTCTTCGTCATCTATTCCAGCGGTCGATGTCATAAAAACGTCTTACCGAAGAAATCCATCAGAAATTTCACTGGCAATAGCCTACTGTAATTTTATGTACTATCTTTTTTTTCTTCAGTTTTTCCTACAAAGAATAGTGAAGTTTCCTTTTATTTTCTGTCTAATGGATTTGACCTTCGCTAATGCGCAATCACTTTGACAAGCCTTTAATCTCTGGTTAGAAACTGTCTGTCGGATTTTCAGCATACTATATACACACGCGAAAGAGTCGAATGACTTTAATCTAACAGTGTGACGTTTTTTCGTTCACGCTATCTGTTGCCAAATTATTGAACGACTGGCCGACATTTTTTCTAATTTCACCTAATACGACCTAATAGTAATTTTTGTACCGATTATTCGGATTTACTTAACTATCCACTCATTCCTCATATGCGAAGACTGATTTTTTGCATTCACATATGATTTTTTATACTCGATGGTCCAAGCAGTTCAAAATGTAACTAACGCCTGTACAAATTATTTTCTGCTGTTTAGGAAGAGTATTGATGAAATCTAATTATTTTTTTGTTTTGTTTTGTTTTGTTTACAAACACTCGATATTACTCTTCATGGCGTTAAATACAATCTGAACTACGAAGCATGTTGTATTATCTGTCTGCCTTCACAAGCTTCACGCAAATATCATTAATATTCACATTATATCACTGTCTTAATTTTACGTACTCGTGACCTTTTAGTAGAATATCTGTCCCCAATAACTTTTTCAGGATGTGCATTCTCTTTGAAACTTCAAGCATCGCGTATATCGTATTTCTTTTGGTATGGACGCGTCCTCATATAGTTATGCCACGTGTCTTTTTACTCTATCTCGCCAAAAAGTGCTTCCTAATATGCAGCTCGAGTTTCTTAATGAGTGTACACGCTTGACACAACATTATGCACCGACATTTAACAACAAATCACATCAGTGTAATCCGCAGGATAAGTTAACGAAGCAACAATTCGTACTTTGTGCCTGCTAAGTACGATCTCAGACATACGTATTGCCTGATCCAAAGCAAATCTCGGCCGTATATACAATTTTCGACGATGTTTAGATACCAACTAAGAAAACATTCACGAACCAGTTAAACATAAGTAGACAATAACATGCGATCGTAGTACTTAACAAAGTTTAAAAATACTAATTTATTTGGTACCATACGCTATTATACCTCATATACATACTGTATGTAATATCCCAGTGAAGTAAGTGGAGTCCTCATGGTAAAAGATCCACGATACAATCAATTACCACTATATCGAGGATAAAAATTAATTATTCACGTAGTAAGAGTCGAATTCCAAATGTACCTAGTTAGTTAATCAATTATAGTACCAGAGCTGCGCCTAGGAGCAGGTTTTGAATCTATTTTAGAACAGTATGCCTGTGCGACAGGATATGATTCCTATGTAATATTTAACAGTGCTTAAATGAGCATTGGCCTCGACACGGCTCTGGCAAGTACTTTGCCATCACCTTGTGTAGTAACGGAACAAAATTTGAATCCAGATAAAGAGAGTTAAAGAAATTTTGTAAAAGATGGAAATACAAAAATGCAATGATTCCAGGGGAGGGGGAGAGGCGCGGGCAGTCGGGTCGGTGGTAGTAATGTACCAGGAGCTCTTCAGGGTCCGCCGCCGCATCTGCAGCAACAACACGACTACCAGCAGCAACAACCGCAACAACAGCAGCAGCAGTATCCTCAACAGCAGCAGAATCAGCCGCATCAAGGGTACGGACAACAACAACAACAACAACAACCACCGTCGAATCAGGGCTATCAACAGGGTCAGGGTTATCAGCAATCGGGTCAACAAAATTTCCAACAACAAAATCAACCGTATCAACAGCAACAAGGGCAACAGTACCAGCAACAAAATCAAGGCCCTTCCATACAGGGACCTCAAGGCACGAGTAAACCTATGAGAGGTATACCAGCGGTCATTCCCACGGCTCAGGCCCAATCGCAGCAAGATTCTCAGGCCCAGCAACAGCAACCTCAACAAAATACGGGTCCCAATCTTATGCAAAAGTTCACTGAAATGGCCGGAGCGAGCGCCGGTGGTGATATTTTGTCGAAGGGCAAGGAACTCATCTTTATGAAATTCGGATTGGGCAAGTGAACTATCGTCGTTCCTCATCAATTCGATTTCCTTTTTTTTTGGTTATCCTTTATCTTCTTGACTTTTCTTGCATTTTCGTCGAATTTTATTCCTCTTCCCAAGGCCTTACACTCGAAATTCTATCAGTAGCGTTCCTACTATTACCACTACTACTATTACTACTAGTATCGTTAAAACTACTATTACCACTACCTCTTGTTCGTTCACTATGCCAATTTCTACTTCTATCATTTTTCAGTTATTGTTATATCCTCCTTGCGATTCCTGATACGGACGCCCGGTGCGTTCAGAAACAGGATTATTTTGTCCGCTGATAATATTTCTAAATAATCAGTATTATGTTGTATGTATGTACGTAGTAATTTCCTACCTACCTATCTATTTACTTACTTAGATACTTACATACCTACCTACATACCTACATACCTAATTACATAATGACCTATTTACCTATGCTCGAGGTAATGATGTTTCGTATCGTGACATTCACGCTGGTGATTATAAATATTATTTATTGTTGTTATATATATTTATTATTATTATTATTATATTGTCATTGTCATTATTATTATTATTGCCGCTGATGCTTCGGAGAGCGTATAATAAGGGATCTACTGTCTGTTACGTGCGTGCGTGAACAACGGCGAGATTATTTACCACCTTTGATGAATTTTATCAGTGACAAAATGACGACGTCCATCACAGAGACAGGTATTCTCGTCGACGAGGAAAGTATCAGGAATATTGAAGTTTATCAATAGTATAATGAAACTAATAAATGCGCTTTCAAAGCGAAATTCGAATCAAATGACAAAGTGCAGTTTACGTGTTTTCGACTTTAGGATGAGCTCAACTTGCATAAATCCCTTCGCTGATTGCTCAAGGATCCTACTTCCGAATTAGCCAATTCATTTGAAATTTCGTGGATGTCATGTATGAAACGTCACCGTTTATCCACGTAGACAGTAATTGCTCGATCTGCTGACGAAGTGATTTACGCTGAGACGTCACGACAAATCGTGACACGTAAGCTGAACTTAAACTATGCTGAGACGAATGTTAAGGGATCACGTCCTGTTAAGACAGCAAAAATACCGAGGAAGATCTCGAGGATTATATGCTTGCTACGTATGTCAAAAAGATATGCTGTACCATGTACAGCATGGTATATAAATAGGTACGATAAACAAACTGTGATGAATAAATTTGTCCCTGTGGATTCGGGTTAAGAAAGATAATAATTGAAGGAAAATTGTCTTTCGATGAATTCTGAGAAAAGCCGTTTAAACAATGGACAAATATATAAACGGAAATCTCGAGATCATCCTTGAAAAATGTTGCGAATTCTTCGTATGCTTTTAATAAGACTTTCGCGAGACGGCCATTGTCCAAACCGTTTTCTATGATTTTACGTTTAGCATTTCCATATCTTTTTGTTTTTTGTCATCGAGCATGGAAAGAAGTGATGCGGCGTAGTACCTAATGTACATTTCGTTTTGGGCTTGCAGTGTATATGGGATCCGCGAAACCGGCAATTTTTAGACCCCTCTTTGTGTAATTCTATAAAAAGGAAAAAAAAAGCAAAAAATCAAACGCGTATCCATATCCATTGGGTATCAGTAAAAGTACAGAAAAAAAAAACAGGGACTGGAACGACAATGGTACGCATGGTATCAGTGGAACTAGCCGACTGGCCGTGGTCTCACAAACCGCAGGAGGAGAGAGAAAGAGGGAAACAACGTAAGAAATAAAACTAGTTAACCAAGTAGCACATTATAGGTTACATAAATAGAGTCGGAAGGACGAAGGAACGACGCGATGAAGAATCCTGAGTCCCGCGGGAGTGGGCGTGCCTTGAGATGCCTCACCCTGACACAAACAATAATCATATCTATAAACAATTAAAGATTAATAATTAACTCGTTAAGATGAAAATCGTATGTATAAGACGGCGCTAAAAAAAAAGTGTTGATCCGCCGTATTTGCGATTTAATGTGAGAAAAAGTGAGAGAAGGAGAAGAAAATAATAATGAATAATAATTATTAATAATAATAATGATAATAAAGGAGAAATGAAAATAAAACCAAATTATTACGAGGAACGTCGAATCCTCGATTATAACAAGTTCCATATACCAAACTTTGATTAGTCCAGCAGGATTACGCCCTGCGTCGGAGGTGCTTGACCAGTTTTTCATTAATGATGTCCAAGTCTATGGATTCGACGTTCACCGACTCCTAAAATCCCTGTTGCGCTACTGATAATATACAATTTTGCTAGCCATTGCGCAATCAGCAGTAATGTGGCATACAGTTGAGATGGGCTCCCCCTGTCATAATCTGCCAGCTACTTAATTATGCGAAAGAGAGGAAGAAAAGAGAGCAATTATCCAATATTATTAAAAACAAGAAAGTGAGATCGTGAAGAAGGACAGAAGGTGAGAAAATGAAATAGAAATTGATAAGGGTGCAAAGGGCTAAGGGATATACACGTGTACAGACACGTATGCTGGTGGGTCTGTCGGTAATAGCATGATAAAATTGTCACGCGAAAATTAACTACTGATATGTGACGAGAATGATTTCACGTGAATTTACGTAATAATAACGGTACCGTGACGTATACATACATACATATATATATATATATATATATATATATATATATATATATATATATACCGAGTGTATCAGCTAAGATGCACGTTTGCGATTTGCGACGAAACAGTGCACAATTTCGAAAATGTGAAGAAAGAACCGTTGATTATCTTTTGATTGCGCAGCGAATAGGCGTGATATTATTTTTCTTTTAACTTCCGTTCGGAAAATAAAAATATTATTTTTACCATTTCGAGTGGTATCGAAAAAAGTTAAATGCAAAAGTTGTAGAGCAGGAAAAATAATGCAGTTAAAAAAAATTCGCAAGGATAGCATTCATAATCAGGGAGATATTTGTGTCTGAAATTTAGGTA
>JARPRG010000374.1:3279410-3293774 GCA_031001745.1 Hartigia nigra
TTACATCACATTTTCGAAATTGTGCACCGTTTCGTCGCAAATCGCAAACGTGCATCTTAGCTGATACACTCTGTATATATTATATTTAACTATCGCAAATTGTTGTTACACCGCTACTTGTGTGTATTTTGTACAAAGTATCCTATTTTTATGTTTTCTTTTTTTTCGCTAAGAAAATGATACCAAAAACAACAGAATTAAGAGTATAGTGATAAAAGCTATTATCGTCAAGTGAGAACGTGCTATACATATGTATGACGTACAGGTATGGCGGGGACTTGAGTTATTTAAGTGCATGATATCCAAATTGTATTCGATTACGAAATATAACGTGCACACCGATTAACGTTCATCAAAAAGGAGGTCGATGACGTTACGTTTTTCGTATTCATCGTCGAATAATCATTCTCTAATCAGAATCCGACGATTCCTTTGTAACAGGATACTCTTAATGGTCGATCGATCATAAGTATAATCGCGAGGGACGCAAGTACATTTTCCCCATGGAAAAGAGATAAAACGTTAAACGTCACGTTCTCGACATGAGACATTCTGTCGTTGAAGAATGGGAGGTGCAAGAAAAAAAAAGAAAAAGAGTAAAGAAGTTAAATAGAAAACAAACAGCAATATCAATCTTTTGGTCCCACCAAGGCAGATAACTGTAATATTTGAAAGAAGGGTTGCCAAAAATCAATTGTGACAATTATACGCAAGGACTACGCCACTTTGGTTTACCGGGTGAGATCGGTTCTACGTCCTTCTCTGGTAGAACGATCTTGGCTCGTCTGCAGAACCTTTTTGTTTTTAGTGTTGATACCAAACGATCAGTCAGAGACCATTTGACTTGGCATAGTCCTTTGGAGCAGGCAAATAATATCATCGGGATTTATACATCGTACGTAGTGATATATGGGACGTTGGGCGTCCTAAAAAAAAATTTGTGTGTGTATATACACATATACATATACATGGGGTTCCTAATAAGGAACGCTTTGTAAGCGTCTGACGGCTGAATATGAACTACTTATCATTATTCCGTAGTAAAGTCTCATTTCTATACTATGCATGATCATTGGATGATTGTCGATGGATTTTCATTATTTCTCGTTAGGCTGAATTATACGATGTGAATACTTGCAGACATCTTGTGATCTTTATTATAATTTATAGAACCGTACTTGAATCGTCGCATTTTAATGTTCGTATTAAATGCTGGGAGCAAATACAATGTTCTCACGTGACCAATTCAAGTCGTACGGTTAAATTTATTTGATTTCACGAACCAGTCAAGGATTCTTCTCACGATATAGGAGTTCAGTGTATGACGATACTATTATAGAGAGATGTACATAGGACTCGTGCATTAGTAAAATCAATAAATGAATTATACGAGGCTTATCGATGAGTGATTAATCGTATATTGACAACCATATGCAATATCAATAAACCGGATAATGGTTGACAAAAATTTGAATAACGGGACGGAATACATATTATCCTTGGCATTCGTCTCGAACACTCAAGACTGCGAAACCCTGATAATAATCATCCCTCGTTATCAAATCTTCATACCGATTAAAGAGAATACAATAGACGATGAACCAATGATTAATTTTATTTCTATCTTAGAGATTAGCCTACATATCCCGTCTAGCGTCTGTAACGGTTTCTACTTGAAGTTCAAGAAGACAGCAGGTTTCGATTGTAGTTTTCTTTAATGGATGCGCGATACATAGAGAAATTGGAAAACAGTGAATAAAACGTTTTATTGTTAGGCTGACAAATTTGAGAGTGATGGTGGCTAAAAGTCACAATGGCATCTCGATGTAGGGTGAGCCGTGAATTTTTCTCCAACGACAGTAGAAGAATAATTATTAGTCGAGGCACTCGCCGTTCCGTCTCTTGTGTATTGACACTAAAAACTCCAAGGAGGACGTAGCCTAATTACTACGATACGCATGTATGTATAACGCATCGAATTATGCATGCCAAGTTTCGCAAACTACGTTTCATATTCAGTGAACCTTGCGCTTCGTTTTCTATTAATCGGTGAATCGCGGACTCGACGCTCTTCGTTAGTCACGCATGAGATCAAGAGAGAGAAGAGTGGGTGAGAGAGAGAGAGAGAGAGAAATGATTGTATGAGATATGATAAACAGAAAACGTATTTCAAGAATACAATGTTATTATAAACGATTACTTAATAAAATGGAATCTTGTTTGTTGTTACTCATGACACATTGCAACCTCATACGTTTTGCGTCGAACGTTCATTTGAAATGTTTTAAGAGACGCTGGGAAAGAGTTAAATTGTTTTTGCCAAAAATTTGTGTTCAAAAAGAAATATTTCAAATGAATTAAAGACTTTTGGGCGCGAATGCGCGCGTATTTTGTTTGCAAACTCTCTTCTCGCACGCTATTGAAAATTAGCTACAGAACATGGACAATGCTTGTGAAATGATTACTGCTTGACTTAATGGATATCACCTTTGGTATAAATTGTAGGGAACCGAGAGAAAAAAAATGGGCATGGCGTAATACAAGCTGAATTTTATCTCGAACTAATAACTACGAGAATATGATTAAGAAAAAGAAAACAATAAAATTAATACGCAAGACGGTTTAGGATTTTGATATTTTGAAGAGTACATGGTTCTTATTTTTTCATTTTTGAATAATTATAAGGCACTGTATACAGTTAGATAGTGGACCAATTGTCTTTTTTTCTTTAAGTAAGTAAGTCTTTAGTTAAAACTGATTTGGGTACAATGAATAATATTCAGAAAGATTTCTGTGACGAGCAGGTTCAATATATTTTTACTCGTACTGATACAATCTTATACAAAGAGTACACTGGTACATGCATCATTTAAGATGAGCTTAAAGGGTACGTATATCCCATTTAAAAAGATATTTTCTACATGTCCTCTTCCCACACGGTTTCTGTGAGAATTGCTATATTATCGAGGCCTCTCATTGGGGCATACTCCAAGGTCCACATCAGATTGGTGAAGACCACTAGAAGAATTGCGATTAAATATTGATATTAAAACGTGTTAAAAAAAACTCTGAAGGATTTATATTTTTAATTAGGACACTCACGCATCTCGCCTTGGTGTAAATCTGCAATTAACTCAGGGCAGGAACTATTGCAAGGATTTATTGGAGTCAGTCTAAGCTGAGTGGCACCTCTCAATTGTGCGAGAGCAATCAGCCCCGAGTCCAATTCCACTTTCTTGTAACTGGGACTGTTGTAGTCCGAGGACATTAAGACCCAATTGAAGTGAGCTGGCGAGACCGTGCTGGAGAGGAAGTAAGGTCTCTGGTAATATTTTCTAAGAACCTTGACGGCATTGATGTCGCAGTTCTGCCAATGCACGAACCACTTGGCGACCTCAGGTGAATGAACTCTCCGCAGAAACGCTGCGAGGTCCGAGGAGCCGGTGCGTAGATTAGACGTTAGGGCGCAGGGTACGGTCTCCATCAAACGTTCGTTCTCCAGATACAACTAAAATGAGAAATAAAGTAATGTAAATTTTGGAAGTAAAATAAAGCCACAGGATCCATTTTAGCGGACGTTAAACTTTTTTACTCACATGAGTAATATTGTCAAACCAAAAGTAATCGGTATTCATGACCGCCCAGGAGTCCATGGCATCCGTGATGATAGCTGGTGCATCTCTGCTCAGGTAATTGTCGACCAATTGGCGGTAACGGACATCCGATAGACGATCGATAGTCTCCAGTGCCTCGCATGTCTGAAGAGGAAGTAGTGTATCGCATGGATCTTGAACCGAATGGAACTACCATTGATTTTACCACACAGTCTTCCTCGGTGATAGTATAGTCATTGTAGAAGGGATTGTTGATCATACAGTTTTCATAGTAAAGAGGCTGCCAATTCCAGATTGGTAGAACCTTGATCAACAGAAGACGACTAATTGCTGAAAAGTGGGTGCCCACAAAATCGAGTTGAGCTGCGAGACAGGCGATTGTTCCTAGCAATACAAGGATCAGGGTAGCTCGAAAAACAAGCTGCAGCCAAGATCTACGCATTGCTGCAACCAGGGGTTGGCAAATGATGTCCATCTCCTCCTCCGTGAAGCCGGCTTGCTGACAGTACCTTAATACAAATGAAGACAATGGATATTATAATAAAATATAACAATTTTTTCTTCAGTAATTCTAAGAGGAACTGAATAGTTATATAAAATTAATAATTGTTAAAAACAGCGAATTTTTATATTTAATGCATTATAAATTATATTTACTTGTAAAATGAATTGAGCTCATCATCAATGAGTCTTAGTTTCTCCGAATGGGTCATCTCGTGCGGTTCCTTTGTATAAGCCTTGCGAGGTGGCTTCACGCACTTGCTACCAGACATATTTTCAAACTCACTGGTAGTCACCGGAATTATATTAAATCTCAATGATTGATAAGATGAAACTGTTCAATGAAATATTATTCCCCGGTACAGATAGTACTAAACGCCCGAGAGTCGAGCAGGTATTGAACAGAAGGTGAAGAAGAAGAAGAAGCAATTCTGGCTCATGCGCTGAGTGCGCTTAACTTTGCGCAAGTATTGATTTTCCCGCCGCGCGGGAATGTTCAGGGATTCCCAAGAGTCAAAAGTTAAACTTCAACACTTCCGTTTCCCTTTGTGAATATATATCTAATAAGAAGACTAAAATGACCGTTGAAAAGTCTAATTGACTCTAAACGATTTACATTAGTACTTTCCATTGGATTCCTTTTTCATTAAATTATGATTAAAAAGACACAGCGAAAGATTTATTTATTAATAATATAAAACTAAATATAATGTCAGTATAGCTACGTTGATTTGCTTATACGAGTTTTCCGACTCAGTGTAATTTCCTAAGAAAATATAATCCGTGCATTGGAATAAGTAACTGCAGCAACACAGAATCAAAGTGCAGTATCATGTATCTCGATTATCTCGAATAGCGATAAAAGCAGTGAACTTTGTTCTATATCCTCAGTTGAAAATCAATCTGAAACAATCTCAAGGATCAATTATAAAAAAATATAATTGACATGATCACTGTAAAAAGGTTGACAATGATTGTTCAACGTCGTGTTGTAGACCGACGAATTCTCCACTGTAAAAAAAGTGCATTAACCATGAGAAATATAACAAGCACATGTATGCGCTTATGCTGAAAGTATTTGTAGAAGAGAGCCGTTTGCATACTCACGAAGAGGCCTTTACTGTGGGCACAGTGACGTAGTTACATGGAATTCGTTGGAAATGACTGAGGTGTGTGAGTTTTGGAAGATTGCCGCTAGGCGGCGAGCAGATCGGACAGTCACCGGGATCGGGCCGATCGGGCGACTTACGCTGAGTTTTACCGTTTACCACATGTTGATTAATTAAAGACAAGTGCACAATCGCGGCTGAAATCAGTGATCGAGGCTCTTATCGCTCGATTTGCCATTTCGTCGACGCAGAAATCCTTATGGGCGACTCGCACTGAACCGAGAAGTTACGTCACGCGCGACACGGAGCTATCGTCTTTCGTGCAAGCTCGTGTTCCACTGTGCGTCCTCCCTGAAACCGTACTTCAGCAGTTATTCACATCCTATTATAATAGCACTTTGAGGATCTCTCCTTGGTCCGCCCTGGTTCCTGTCCACCTTGTATCGGTCGTCGCGCACACTTCCCCTACCCTGGTTATAACCTAAAATAAATTAGCACCCGTTTCCCAATTTCGAGCCACGGCATCTCTTGTCAACCTCTTTGGCTTAAGGACTCCGCGACTCGACCTTTAACCTCTACGGGCGAGAGTCGTCCGATACTCCTTTTTCGAGCTTCCCAACTTCATCCCCTGACCTACCGCTATATTCTCTTAGTAGAGTGTTTTTCAGCATTAAGGTGTCACAGACAAATTAGTCAAAATTCCGGTCCCCACTAGGAAACGAGAAGGCGCCCAGCAAACCGGCGGCAGAAATCCACCGACCACTGACGAAGAATCGTCGTCGGCTGGAAGAATGAACAGTAAAAGGAAAAATCGTACTAATCCCACCAGGCAAGTTTGCTTCATCAGAATTTTGCTTTCGCATTGGATGAAGCACCCTCTTGAACTGGAACTTTTTGAATAATACTTTTCTTGGGTTTTTTTTTATTTGTTGTTGTCTTGAAAAGGTCTGAAATTCAATAATAACAGATACTTTGTGTTAATACTATAAGTATCCTTTGTCCTACAGGTACTTGCTTCATTGTTACTAATTTTAGCACAATTATGACTATGCGTATGAATGATTATTGATAATAATTGATGCAAATGTCCAGAATTACTTGTCCTAATTATGATGTATATTCATTACCACTGTCTAATTTCATATTATAAAAGATGAAAATGTTAAGATGTAGTATGCAACATATGAAATGTATATTCAAATATTTAATGGAATAGTACTTTGTATGTTGTTTTTTTAATTAAGTTCAAATATTTTATATATCAAATTTATTTTTCATTTCTTTGTAAAACATTTATATATACATACAATTATATATAAACTATATTCCATTAAGAAGATAATAGTACATGTATCCTGTGTCATCTTTGCCAACTATAGTAATTTAAATTTAGGCAGTTACTGTATATTTGAATCACATTGAAAAATTTAATATATACTTTCAGATCACCAAGGCCCAGAGGGCCTCAAGAAAGGTGTGTGGTGGCAGAAGGGGTATACAACAATGCTCATTTCATGCATGCAATAACCAGCCATGTTGGTAACATCGTTCAGGTAACATAAGAACTTTAAATATAATGAAAATCTAAATACACACAGAACCTGTGTGTTTATCAACCAATGTGCACAATATGTTTTGCAATAAAACATGAACATTCTCAAATGCAGATTCAAACCCAAAACGGTTCGGTGTATGAGGGAGTGTTTCGTACATTTTCCAGTCAATTTGATGTAGTTCTGGAAATGGCGCATCGCGTCGACAATTCTGGTAAAATTAGCGTCGATAGTGTCGTGGAGAAGCTGATCTTCAAGCCCCAGGATATTATCACAATGTCTGCCAGAGACGTAGACTTGGATTATGCTATTAGAGACACTTTCCAAACTGACACAGCTATTAGTAAATTTAATGGTATGGTTGGTGAAAAAGAACTGGAACCTTGGGATAGTGAATCCACTATGAATGGTGATGATTTGGAATTAGATGTTGCTGCGGTAAGTCATTCTCATAATTTTATTATAAACTCTTGACTGGAATAAGTAATATTCCTAGTTATATAATGTTATATTGTCTGTATAGAATGGCTGGGATGCGAATGAAATGTTCCGTAAGAATGAGCAATTTGGGGTACAGACTTCATTTGAGCCTTCATTACTTCAATACACACTACCACTTCAACGCAAAGATACAAAGGATTACAAGGATCAGGAACTAAAGGCTAGTGAAATAGCTAGTGAAATAGAGTCACAACCGAATTACAAGACACGATTAGATCTGGAAAACGGCGACGAAGAAGAGAAATTTGCAGCAGTGGTACGCTCATAATTGTTCTTACAACATTATAACCAATATATTTCTTACTTCAAAAAAACTCATTGGTTGCTGGAAATATCCAAAATACACAAATTGTCTATCTTTTGCAAGGTGAGACCCAATGAAGGTAAATACGTTCCACCTGCTAAAAGGAAAAGCAACAATGCCGGAAAATTGATGCGATCGACGCCACCACCACCATCACCAGGGCCTGCTACTAGTAAAAATGTCTTCAACCAGCCACCACCATCCACAGTCAATGTGAACGTCGCCCAATCTCCTAACATTCCAGTGGGAATGCAAACTGCACACCCATCCGTACAACATCCGGTACCTCTCAACATGGGAATGCCACCCAGTGGGGTCGTTGTTGCTTATAGCACCCCACCACCTTTCGTACCGCCTTCAACGACACAACCACCGCCACCCGTGGCTGCAGTACCTGGTACTCATTTCACAACAAGATCTCCTCAACTAATTTAATCTCCATGATTGATCTAATCTTTTTTATGCATGTGCAGTGATGCAGCAGTCACAGCCACAACCTCAAATAGCACCGTCGATTCCCCAAGTGGCCTTCTCGCCGCAGCAGCAACAACAACAGCCACCTGGTAAATTAAATGCTGAGAAACGAGAACGACCTGGAAGACAACAAGTATATCAGGCAGATAAGGCTCCCCCAGCTCCGTTTCCTCCGGCAAACGTGACAGCCTCACATCAGCCACAGCAACCATCGCCTCATCAACAGCATCCACCTTTGCAGCAACAGAATTCTGTCGATGGTCAACGATGCGAGATACCAACACCGAAATCGGAACACAGAAAAGTATATTATCAAATTAATGAGATTAAATTTCCTACTATCTTAGTTAGTATAATAATAAACAATTATTATCTTTCCGTGGCAGGTATCAACCCCGCGTGGAAGAGATGAGCAACATTCGGAACTGAGACAGTTTCAAGCAGATTTCAAATTGATTGAAACACAATCTCAGGATACGCCTCCTCTGAATCGAAAACAACAACATCAACAGGACTCTCATCAGCAACAACAGATCCCGCAGCCACATCATCAGCAACCCCATCAACAAGCACATTCTCAATCTCCACATCCGCAACATCAATCTCCTCCACAGCCGCAGCAACAGCAACTGCAGCAGCCGCCGCCGCTGCCGCCGCAGCACCAGACCCCTCATCAGCAACATCAAAGCAATCATCAACAACATCAACCACCACCGGAGGAACAAGTTCCAGTTACCGCTAAACCACCGCCGGGACCGCAACCCGTACGACTCGCCAGTCCGCCACAGCAACAGCAGCAACAACAAAATCAACAAAATCAACAGCAAGCCACGCCTCCGTTGCAACAAACGCAGCAGGAACCAGCAGTGGAGAAAATAACTACTGCCTTCAAAAAATCTACACTAAATCCCAACGCTAAAGAGTTCAACCCCAATGCTAAACCATTCACACCGGTGAGAACATTACTTTTTTTTTTTAATTCTCTTTATATAAATTAAAAATTGTTAGTTTCTCTTTGTAAAATATTTTCAAAAACTTGTAAGATAATTTATTGTATTCTTTTAGCGTTCCCCAAGTACACCAACCCCTAGTAGACCTCACACTCCGCAGACGCCACAGTATACAAGTGCAACAATGCCAACGACAGTTGTAATGCCTACTGCCTATGTAATGACCAGCCAGCCACCTACTGCATTCACTCAACCTCCTGCCCAACCGGTCACGAGGTTCCGGAAGGGTCAGTATCTAGGTATCAAACGAGTCCAGCAATCATTGTCTTCTTATACTTCCGCAACGAACAATCCCAGTAAGAATAAGATAACCACTTGCACATAAAACTGACATCTTCAAGCAAATTACTTGCTATTTACAGAAATGTAAGATTCTTATTAAAAATGCTCAAAATGTAATAAATTTCTTCACAGTTCCTATGATGCAGCATCGCGCTCCAGATCTTGCTTCCCAAATGCAAGTCGCAGCAGCTACGGGTCAGCCATTGCTGGCACCAGCTCCACTTCATCCATCACCCTTTCAGGTGCCTTATCCAGGCCAGCCTGCGGCGTACCAACAGATGGTGCGTATGGTGCAGGCACCACCCCCGCCGCCTCACATGACTACGCCGTATCATCATCATCATGACTCGCCCGGACCTCAGGCACCAGGAATTCAGTATATGGGGCCCCACGGTCATCCGCATCCTCATGTGACTCAACAGCCTCCCAGTCAGACGCCGTCTCCTGCCAATCCGAATCCACCGCACACTCCTGGCGCTTACAATCCACCAGGAACACCGCAGCCGGCATATCCACAGCCACCGCCACAGAGCCATGCTCCAGGCTATCCGGTGATGTGTCCGATTATTCCGCCACACATGATACCGCCTCAGCACATGCAATATCTACCGCCGCAACCTCCACCAGGTGCTCAGCAGACCATACCTGTTATTTTACCGCACAATCAGTAGTAGTTGTGAGCTGCGTCAAGGCAGAGAGGATTATCGTTATTCCGAGGAACTATAAAGAGAAATTTTTTTATTTAAAGTCGCTTTCACGATGGCACGGGGCTGCTCCGAGGACTGACGGGCAAACGTGCTGCGACCTGGACTCTGTTCGGTCTCATCCGGTCATGCCATTAATGAGACCAGGAATCTCCTTGAATCCAGTTATGTTTTCTCGTTCTTTCCATCTTCTCTACCTTTTCGTTCGTTTCGTAGATATCGCTTTAAAAATTCTTTCTAATTTTTTAAACCTTGAAAGCAAACTTATTATTTATCATTCATGGTTGCCCAAGCACTTGAAGAAATATGAGTCTTGGCTATCACAATGGGGAGTCGTCTATATCGTGAGGGGAACCCGGTTGTATGTGCAAATATATAAAGACGATAATGGTGTTTCATGTTACAAGATTACGGTTCCCGGAAGAGTATTAGAGAGATTACTTGTGTCCCGCGTTGATGTTCCAACACGTTTTCACAGGATGAAATTCTTAATATTATTGTATCATGAAACAACGTTTTACATTTTGCACTTTCCATCTATCAACGCAATTTCAAACTACCGGATGATAGATAAGATTACCAGCATTTATATCTTATGATCGTGTGATTCCGTCAGATCATGCCCGATAAATATAGCACAATAGCGACTTTATATATAGTACGTTTTGCCAGAACGTTTTATCGCGAAGAACATTAAAGAGCGCCATTTTGAAAGTGGTTTGTCAGAAAGGAAATATGATATACAAAAAAGTTTTAAATGCGCAATATTGTGGATAAGCGACTTCATGAAATCTGCAAAATATGATGATGACATTGCTCCAATGCGATACTGAATGAAAAACAAGAAAAGGTTAAGGCATCGTATAAATCTTTTTGTTCGAGCAACGCGTTTTCAATGAAAAATAATAAATATAAAGAAGCGGTGGTCATTTCCACGTATTACATGGATTATGTCAAATCTCTTCAAGATTCCGCGTATCTTTAAAACACGTGTTAACTACGAAAGAGAATTGTATTAGAGAGTCTGTTAAAGAAAAGCTGACTGCAAAAAGACTTGCCATGAATTTTCTTTTCTAGGAAAAAGGAAAGAATGCAAAAAAAAGATTGTTCGGTATTAAAAATCTCTAAGAGAAAAATCAGCCGGCTGTCATGACATCGTAAGGATCCGTTGACGGATCGTAGGAAAAGGTTTTTTTTCAACCGTGAAAATACTTTCATTTCAAAAGAGAAGATGTACAGATAAGAGTGTAAAGATCGTGAGATATTTTTCTGCAAAATGAAAGAGAGAGAGAGAGAATACTTTTGGCCACGTAAAGTGCCATTAGCGAATGATAATTGTCGAATCTTAGCACGATAAACAGGAAGCCTAAGGAAAGCCGGAAGCGATATCAAGATATATTATATGTATTATAACGCAGCCTAACTAATCGGAAATGAGATCGCGCTACTGGACCGCAAAATATTATAGACAACTAATAGTATTAAATGGCGGCTCACGACGACGAAAACAACATGAAAAGAAACACAAAGTAAAACAAATCGGAAAAGAAGAGTATACGTATAAAAGGCTTTAGTGGCTCCTGTAGTTGTTCGTTATCATTTTTTTTAACTGAAATCCAACAGGATGTATTTTTGCGAGAAAAATGGTTCCTTGAATGAACTACACAGAATATAGTAAGCAGGCCATAATGGACGATGCATTTTATTGCAAAGAAGAATAAAAAGAAAGGCGAATATATATTCGAGGAAATAGAATAACAAGAGAAAATTTAGCGTCCTGACACACGAGGGAAGTGCGATGGGCTTCCATGAATGTCGATGAGTCGAGAAGAGGGAAAAATAACGAAGAAAGAAAAAAAAGGAGGAAATAAACTCGAGAGCCACACATCTAATTTAGATACTAAAGGGCTCGGACTGCCGGTATAAAACGATTTTAATAAGACCGTGTGTTCTTAGCTAGGACGATAAGACTAAACTAGGATCTATGGTTACGAATCTATTTTGAGTGTCTAATTAGTTCGCACGTAAGGGACTTCGTTTAATGAACTCCTGAATGACGCGAAGTAATTAATGGAGAAGCTTTTGTCTTTCTCTCTTTTTGTGAACGATTAAGTATATTCTTTGTCCTTGTGGAGGCCCTTGCGAATGAACAATTACGTCACAAAAATAAAACGTGAAGGGCGATTATGATTCTACACGATGAAAATTTCAAAATGAATCCCACGAATTCTGAGTACCGTATAACGCATACTTCAATATTCCTGTGCTAGAACACAGTGAACATACGCATGTGCGTAAATACGTCTGCATTGCACTCAGCACTTCAAGTACAATTAAAACTGAAAAGTTCTAAGGCCTTGGTAGTCTTCACTAGATTCCTTTACACTCTTAACTATCTCTATTATTAGTTAACTATTAAGTTTTACGTATTTTATGTTAGAGATGCTGGTCCTTTCTTACTTTCTTGTGATAATATCAAATCACCAAATTTGTATCGAGGTACCGAGAAATTATCATGAAAATGAGAAAGCGACTGTGTAATGTCTTTAAATGAAAAGTACGTTAAGTGTGTATTGGTCGCTGGTTTTTCTCTGTGAACAGTAATACATTCACCATCAAGGACACGGGCTTTTACATTGCTGCGGATATATTAATGAGAAAGAATTCGTATAATGTATGGACGAACGGATGTTCTAATTGTACGTTGAGGTGTATGCGCGCCATCTTTGCTGCAGGTGTCTCTTAACGTGTGCTCGAAATAACGCAGCCAAGCACCCACGCTATATCAATACGAAGTGAATATTAACAGCTATGCCTATGACCTTAGACCTAGTCGTGTACATAGGACAGACAAACGGATAGAATAACGATCCTTGTTTAGAGTGAGAGAGGAAGAGAGAGAGAGAGAGAATGGTTCGCTGCGTGGCATCGTTAGATACAAATTTTATATCGAAGAGATAGAAGAAAAAAAAGATCATCAAAATAAAATGAATAAATTTAAAAATCAACTGCGTCGTTTGCATCGTTTTCATTGTCAACCTTCTGTAATCATATTGAGGTAACAGTTTAAAGTGTAAAGCTTGTCAAACTGTTTACTTGATGATGTAGAGTTGAAAAAATAGAGGAAAATAAGTTTTTCCTCGGGTGAAATATGGTTACTCCGGAGGAGAGCTTTGCGCCTCCTTTGAGCTGTTGTTAACAGCCTTATTAGAGGTATTAACAATATTAGATCATTGCTATAAATTAAATGGATAACCAAAAATGTTATATATACATATGTACATGATCAACTTGATGGATGAAAAGCAAAGTATTTTCAATAGAAAAGTCGAAAGAAAGAAAAAAGAATTGGAGAAGTTGCAAGAAAAAGTGGGTACTAGACGTACCTAAGTACAAAAAAATAATAATTGTTTAAATCAGGTAAGTTATATTAAATACTTTTAGTGAAGTTTATAAGTCTAATTATTATACATTATCAAATCATTAATCATAAACATATAATGAACAATGTTAATCATTACGATTATTATAATAGTTTTTGGATATAGTTATTAAAATCACTCATATACATCTTTATATTTAATAATGACATTTTCAAAAATTAAATATAAACAGTCAAAATGACTGATTCAAGTTGCGTCGACACGTACCAACTTACTTCCTTTTTTTATGACTGCCTCTTCGCCAGGACTGTGAAACGTCTGTTTGTATCATTCTATGGCTATCGCATATAGAACCTCCGTAAGCATAATATAAGGCACAGCGATAAGCGGGATACTTACGGAAATTTTGTGTGAGAAACCCCATAAGCTTTATTTCTCTGTTAATGTCCGTTTTCTTCGACATACTTTAATACATAAACTCAGTTTGTCTGTGAAAGCAAATATCTGATTGGCTAATCACTCAGGTTAACCGGGGTTAAAAATTAAAGCATGTGGTGGAAGACAAATTAGGGCCGATTCCACCGACGTTGATCGGAGTTTAAACTCTGGTTATTCTATCTCAAAACTATATAAAAAAAAATTGAACCAGATTTAAACCATGTCGGTGGAAACAGACGTTAAAGTATCACCATCGTGCTTAATAATACGAATCGTTCGTTAATCAAATAATTTGCAACATTCATATTAATGCAAT
Source organism: Hartigia nigra (assembly GCA_031001745.1). NCBI lineage: Eukaryota > Metazoa > Arthropoda > Insecta > Hymenoptera > Cephidae > Hartigia > Hartigia nigra. The sequence goes on from JARPRG010000374.1 coordinate 3,293,600, forward strand.
GCAAGGTAGTATTATACGCTTGATGCACATGCAAGCCGTCGCCATAGCTCATACATTGTCATACATGCAATTCTACACTTTTCTTCAAGCTCTGCCTGGCTCTGCCTGGCTCTGCCCACCAACCAACGTATTAGAAAGTGACAAAACGACTTCTGCTCTCTCTTTCTTATGTCGA
>JARPRG010000374.1:3296984-3378803 GCA_031001745.1 Hartigia nigra
TTAATCCCATACTGCTTAACGTCTATGCTATTATAAAGGAACCAAAATCCATAATTTATATTGGTGCATTGAAAGTAACAGTTAGTCCTCATATATAATTATACTATACCGTTAAAGAAAACTATTCCTTTCACTTGTACAGTAGAAATGATCAAGTGAAACTAACACGAGGCAAATGATTTAGCCAAAAATCGTATGTGCTGGCTACAAAGGTCTCATCATTGGCAACATGGCTTGACTGTATATAATAAGGAATATAATAACGCCAAAGAACATAAAATCAGTGACCAAAGTACAATTCTAAGTGATTAGTTGTGTTCTACTTGCAAGAAAGAAACAGTACTATATTTATAAAGTCTGTTGGAAAACTTCTTGTACTCCTTGGGAGGGAGGAAAAAAAAGGAAACAAAAATTATATGGAGAAGAGTATAGAAGCTGTGGGTCCTGCAGGGTCCTGCGTCCCCTACCCGAAACAGTTCCCCTACTCAGTATCCCCCTTAGAAATAACAAGTAATGTAGAGGGGGGCCCCGAGAAATGTGTGTTACTCATACTGGACATACACTTGAGTTCCAGAAGAATTGGTGAGTCACAGGTTCAAGCTAAGCTGAGCTGTCATGTGCATAGAATCGACGAACGTTAATTTCAGAGTATTACTGGAGACTTCTTATTTGGGACGAACTTTAACTCCGAGGAATTTCCGGATAAATTGAGAAGCTTGTTTCGATTAACAGTATCAATGGGGATACAGGATACTGTGGAAGTTGTAGACGATCGGCCCAAATGGATGATCAACTTGGAAAATCGTAAGAGAAAAGTAAGTCCCTGAAATTCTTACTTGAAAGACTTCTTTATATTACATTATATTAAAGAATTCATAGATGTATCCTGATGCTATTATTGGAATATTTAACTGCATAAGAAAGGTGTCGATACTGGACAGACTATTCTTGATAATATCTTATCTACAATATATCAGTATAAAGAGATAGATAAACTTCTAATGTAGCCATGTCATTTTTATATTAAATATGTTTATATTTGAAAGAAGCGTTAATAATATATTGTCAATGATATGGAATTATTCTAGGAGTTTCATGTCCATTGCTTATGTTTTATTTATGCTTATTTTAATATTAATCAATAGCCTCGACTAGCTCATGAAGCTGGAGCTGGTGCACCATGTTTGACATGTAAAACTAGTTGTCCAGGATTAGATCTTCACTTCTGGAGAAAGATTTGTAAAATCTGTAAGTGCAGTAGGGATGATCATGATGTGGATGATGATGAGTTTCCACAATTTGATCTTCTGTTGGGGCCCAGTGGTAGACCCAAGAAAAAAGCAACATGTAAGTACAATTTAATATCAACAAAAATGTAATGTCAATGAAAAACTTTTAAATAAACTCAAACAAGGTATAAGAAGCAAGCATTACTATCATTTAATGATTATATATTTACAGTTCTACGTGTTCCTATTAAAAAATTATCAGAAAATGAAATGCCCTTTGAATGGGTTCCACCTGATACGACAAAAGAACTTGCTGCAGATTATATGAAAGCTCTTCCTGAAGACAAATTGCCAATAAAAGGCTCAGCAGGTGCAGCATTGAGAAGGCAGCAACTTCAAAAGCAATTACCGATACATGATATTGATCACAAAGCTTGCGATGAACTGAGCGAACAAGAAAGAAAACAATTTGACAAATATTTAGAGAATCTAAAGAAATACGTAGGCCAGGGTACAGTGACAAAGGTATGCTATTAATATGCGTCCATTAACATTCCCACTAATGATGGAAATGATCTAATCGATTAATACCGTTTCAATCATTACCAATGTCATTGCTAAGTAAATGTAATGGATTCAATTGTCATCACATACAAGTTCGTGAATTATCGTCATTACATACTGATAATTTATTCACAATTATTACAGATAATGGGTGCTCGACCGTTTAGTACATCTTTAATGGCCACGTCAAATCCCTCTGAAACACAGCGCATAGATTCGCAGCCGATACAACAAATTGATGCTGAGCAATCCCTAAATTTAAGAACACCTAGCAGTTTCGTTCCAAAAATACCACCATTACCATCCATAGATGCAATATATAACGAACAACTCGAATTATTTGACAACACAAAATCAAACTTAACTCACTTGACAGAAAATAGTCCACAGTTGCCGTGGCGTACAGTAGAGTATCCACATGTTCTTGCAAATGTACTCAACGATACACAAATTGCAGTGTCAGGGAAAATCGATGGTGGCATCTACAATCCTGCTCAATATTTTCCCTACCTTGATCAAATTGGCAATCAGGAATATCAGTTGCCATCAGAATGTAAGGATTCAAATACACCTGTACCGCAGAGGATTCACTTTACGGGTAAGATGGAAAGTATTCCACAACGACAATCTGACATTTGTAGACCAGGAATGAAAGTTGAAACTAATCCAGTGAGACAATTTGCTCAAGAGGAAATTGTTCCAAAAGGATCAAAACAATTGTCTCATAATATTGCACGATCAGATGCTCTTAATAATAATGAGGAGTATTCAAAAATGCCAGGGTCTCCTTTTGAAAGGCAAACTGTTCATGTGCAACAAACTCCTGGTGACATTATTCAAAGCTCCAAAATACTGGGAAGCCAGTACAATACTAGTAGTATTCTCGCAGAAGATAATCCTGAATTAATGAAAGTAACTGGCGACCAAAAGAATGTTGAACAAAAATTAATTGCTATATTACATGCAAACCTTCCTGATCATATTAGGAATGAAAAAATTCCACCTGACAATACGACTGAGGAAAGTGTTAAATTGGCTGAGGAAATGCTAAATGAAGCATTACTTCCCCCAAGCGCTGTTCACAATAAAGAAATCATTGGAAGTACTCTGGATAGAAACGAGTTAAAGTATATTCAAGAAAAACTCAGTGCCAAGTACAGTAAAGATGAGGCAAATCCTCATAATGTAATAAGATCGCAAGAGCTCAATCCAAGCAGTCCTCAGCGTTTAGACAATATGAGTAAGATTAAGGACTCACCGAAGAAAAATATACCATTGTCTGCTGATAAAAAAACAGATCGTGCTGCCATAATTGCTGCCATGAGAAATCCTTCAGGAATCTTAACGTTCGAACAAAACTTAGAAAAAATGGCTCCCAAGTATTCAAGCCCTCTTCGAGAAGGAGAATATTATCAGCAAGAATATAATGTGGCAAGGGATGACGTCCATCACCTTGAACATACAAAACCTTCTTCACAGCAACAATTTCATGATCAAGAATTACCACCCATTCCAGATACTTTACCACCAATTCCAGACAGTTTGCCACCAATTCCAGATGTTGTACCATCAATTCCAGGCCAGTCAGTTTATCCTAATGCCCATGAACAACGACCTGACATCAAACCCCAACGGCAACAATGGAATCCAGGAATGGATGTAAATTCATCTACTCTCCAGTATCAACCACAAGCACAATACTCTGAGAATTATGAGCCAAATAAAAATAGAAACATTAATGATCCTTCGCAATTGCATCACGGACGCCTTGTGCCACATCAATTACAAGCAGAATTGAGTTATTCTCCAGTACACTCCAATGTCATACATTCAGAATCGTTGAAAAATCCTGTATTCCCCGAAGGAATGATCGGTGCACCTCAACTAGCAAAAAACCCGTCTTCCGTAGATCAGCTTCGCGGAGCTATGGAGGAATTGAGTGTAATGCCTCTTCAGCAAAAGTGTCATCAGTGCGAGGATCCCATACACGTTGGCGATGTCGTGGTTACTGCAGAAATGGCCAAAGATGCTGTTTGGCATCCTGGATGCTTTGTCTGTTCAATATGTAATGAACTTCTAGCTGATCTTATTTACTTTTATCATAGTGGAAAACTTTACTGTGGAAGAGACTTGGCTACACTTTTGCAAATTCCACGTTGCTTCGCTTGCGATGAGGTACGGTTACATTATTTGACGTAATATATTTTAAATATATTACTCGTGTTAAGTATACTTTGTTAATCTTATCAAATATATATTTTTTTACAGCTAATCTTTGTACGAGAATATACAGTAGCGGAAGGACATAATTATCACGTACGGCATTTCTGCTGTTGGGATTGCGATATACCTCTGGCTGGACAACAATATATTTCAGAAAACGATCGTCCTCTTTGTCTACCTTGTTATCAAAAAACATATGCAAAAACTTGTAGTACCTGTACGCAAGTTATTGCTGCGGATCAACAAGGAGTGGCTGTTAAGAATTTAGATTTTCATGCTACCGATAAGTGTTTCTGCTGCTTCACTTGTAAAAAGAGCTTACTAAATGGAAAAATGGCTATTAAAGAGGAGAAACCATTTTGCAGTAAAGAATGCATAATGCAGTTCATGAGTCAAAAAGTTTAGTGATGACTGATGGGCCTTTGTACGAATAGACTGATCAAGGACAATTTATTTTTAATACTGCCAAGCGTTGTATTTTCTATATTAATTGTAAGATATAGTGCTTCTATGTTTATTATAAACAAAAGAATTAGAAGTTAAGTGGGTAAGAAATAATGTTCAAGCGCGTAACATAAATATGCGATATATTATATTTATACAATTTTGAATTATTGAAAAGAAATCTTGTGTGATTTTTTTTGTACTATGTAAACTGATCTTTTTAAAGCAATCCGCAATAAAAAAGGCATCTCAATATTTTAAAAGCTTCTGATTTACTGCAGTTAAAGCAGCCTTAATTGATAAAAAAATTTAATTACATTGAAAAGTAATCAATTTGCACCAGATACATGTCGAATTTTCAATAAATACTTAATTTTATTGGGACTTTGTATTTCTTTATTATTCACTGTTATCACAGGATGACTATCCTTAAGACTAAAAAAGAAAAACTTCAAATTGAATCAGCCACCTTATACGTTGTAAATAAATTATGTATGAATTTTTTATTTGGCTTTCACACAAATTTAAAAAATTCCGCTCGACTAATCCAAATGATAGTTGCAAATAATAAACGAAATTCCTAGGCCGATGGATGTAATATGTGTAAACTTTAACCAATCAAATGCATTTCCTCTTATTTTTCCTTGCCCACTGATCGAAATGCTTAGCACGGTTGCAATTGGTTGAAATTGTTTACATTGAGATGCCGGTTCATCTTTCTTATTTACGCCTTTCTCCTAACCAAATTGAAAATAAAAGAAAATAGAGTTTCCTGGGTTACATGCAGTTATGGAATTGTTTATTATAAAGTATAAGACGCAGCCAATTAGTAAAGCATAATAGTATATCTTGCATTTGCGATAAGAAATAAAAGTCAATGATATATAAGTATCGTTTGTGGTACATGTGATAGTACACAATTTTAATTATTCTCAATAATTAATGAGTATTATAAATATTTATGACAATTATTTATTCGCAAAATAAATTATACATTTAGCGAATACTGCGACATGCACTTAATACTTGGTGCTTGTAATGATAATTCTACATTAGCAGCACGCGAATATGCTATACGATTCCCTAATCGTCGACATCCTGATGGTAATGTCATTAGACGGTTGGAACATAGATTGAGACAGACTGGAAGCCTGGTATCGCTTGAAAGGGTTTCAAAGAAAGCTAAAAGATTAAAAAGACCAATATGCCGACTAAGAGATGAGATAGCTTTGGGAAATGGATCGCTAGAAAGAAGAAACCCAGAAATAACATCAGATAGGTATGAATTTTGTCAATGGATTCTTCGACAACAGATCACTAATGAGAATTTCTTGTCTGAAATCTTATGGAGCGATGTTAATTATTTCCCATACAAGGAAACTTGTAATGGTTTCCACTTGGAAGAAAAGGGCATTTTTGTATGGGCTGGTCTCTTAGGGAATAATCTTTTGGGACCTTATTTCTTCCTCAAGAAATATGATCAGCAAAGTTACAAGTAATTTCTCCAGGATATTTTACCCGAACTCCTAGAGAATGTGTTCCTTTCTGTACGACTGCGTCTTTGGTTCCAACATGATGATGCATCTGAACATCAGGACAAGAAGATCGTAAGGCATCTGAATAAAGTCTTTTCAGACAGATGGATTGGTCCTGGTGGCCCTGTACATTGGCCTTCCTGTTCTGATGATCTTCAGCCCTTAAAATCTTTTTTATGGAAGGAATTAAACAAGTTAGTTTATAAGGAAACACTTGAAACTATTGAGGACCTTAAAACCAGATTATACAAGGCTTATACGAAAATTAAAGCAAATATGTTACAAAATTTGCCAAGAATTATATTACAACGAGCAGCTTCCTGCATTGAATCAAAAGGCCATTATTTTGATCCACTATTCTCAGGAAATTAATAGTTCTGCACCGTTCTCACTGTTGAAAAATACAAATTATTAATTACACAGTTCATGAATACGCTTAAAGAATATTTTTTGTACTATTGTTAACTTGATATTTGTGGTAAACATTAAATTGTTACCCTGAAAACTAAACTGTACCTGTAAGTTGGTAGGTTTCGCGAAAAGAGAAATAAAAGCAAGGAAATTAAATTTCACTAGTGCGTAACTTTATTTATGAACAACTAACTAAGAAGGATGTATAAAAATAAATACGCACGTTATCTTTTAGAACCGGATTTATAACAATATTCTGTTCATTAGATACATATTTGAATTATACAAACGTCTTTTTAAATATACTGCTTATCTTAATAATAGCAAAATTAGTATAAAAGATTTGAAATACAAGCGTATTTCCTTAAACCGCTTAACGGAATCGAAACAACAAATATCCGGCCGAGTGACGCATACACACAACATAAGAAATCTTCATTGTAATGATAGACTGTGAATGCGAATATACATGGTTCGCGGATTTATTATAATTTACATACTTAATATCATAGAATAAAAGGTTTTCGCAAGGATACCGCGAAAAACAAAGATTATCGCGAACCCCGGCAATATGCACCACGTTCCAGCACCTATAATTTTTATGCCAGTTCGCATTTAGGGTATCTTCCCTTCCATGGGAGTATCCTAATCCGAATCACTGTCCACGACACTTCGGATACGCCTCAAGGTGTTCTTGGCTTCGCGTTGCTTGGTTGGTGATACCAAAATGGGAGATGCAACCGATTTTTTGATAGCTTCAGCACCCTTTCTGGCTCGCGTAATACGTCCTGTAATTGGATGAGGTAATAAAATAAAAGAAAGTGAAAGAGATTAAATGCTGAACAAACCTCAAGGTTCTTTTACAGACCTTCAGATATAATATTTCTTGTATCCAGTTCAGCAACATCTTTCATCAGCTTGTTCTCCATTTTAGCTTTCTTACACTTCTCTAAAGTAGGTCTGCCGTGAACTCCATTCTTTTCCAGAAGTTCTTTCAGACGCTCGATACGTGCTTTGTTAGTGGTACATCCTGACCATACATCCTGATATGATCTTACCGATATACCCGCTGCACGAATATATTTTTTCAATAATTGAATTTTCTTGTTATTTTCAGGTTGCTGTAACGAATATCAGTTGTAATAGAATTTAAATAAAATTTATATTCCGTGTATATAGGATATAGTTTAATAAATGAGACGACTCACGGTATTCCTTTGCTTTCTCTTCCCATTTTTAGCATCCTTACTGTCTTCACTGTCATCATTGACATCCTCCTCACTATCAGAACTACTGCTTGACTTCTCCTTGGGCTTATCCTTACCCTTGGACTTCGTAGACTTCTTTGCTCGATCTGCAAGACTCATTTCATCGTCTTCGCTCTTGTCAGATTTATCCTCATCAGATTTGTCATCTTCAGACACCTCCTTTGTACTCTTTTTCTCTCCACGACCTCGAGTCTTCTTACTGTCTGAAGCTTTGGAAGTAGTTTTCTTGGATATTGTCAATTTTTTCATTCTTTTTTTTGTACGTGGGCTGTAATCCTCGTCATCAGAGTTATTATATGAACTCTCTTCAGAACCTGAACTCTTTACTTTTGTGAAAGATTTCCTTTTCCCCTTCCGCTTAATTATTTTTTCATCCATTTCATCTTTTTCATCTTTATCCTCCTCATCAGACTTCTCAGCTTCGGATGAACTTACCTCCAACTCAGAATCGTTCGGCTTAGCTTTAACTATTATAGTTTTAGGTCTTGGTTTGACCTCTTTCTCTTTATCACTTTCTGAACTGGAAAGCTCCTTGTCACTTGCACACTCTACGGACAGTTCCAGACCATCCACTACCTCAGAATCATTCTTTTTTACAGCCTTCACACTTTTATTCTTCTTATCTTTTTTACCACCTTTGTCATCTTTAACATCCTTCTTTTCATCCAGATCTTCATCTCCATTAGTTTTGTCAGACGCATCTAGTGTGCCATCTCCCACGTCATCTTTGTCCTTGTCGATTGCTATAGATTTCTTTTAATTTTTAAGAAAACATTATAATAGATAATACAAAGTTTAACATAAAACTCTGTCTGTTACTAGACTCTAAGCTATTGTAAAGTAAGTAATCATGCTTAACAACAAAATCTTTAAAAAAAATATCCTTAATATCACTACATACCTCGTTCTCTTCTTCACTGTGCACATCTGGTTTAGAGCTCTCAGTAGTGTTATCGCTCTCATGTCCCTGTTGCAAGGATATCAAAGAATCTCCATTTTTTGTTGAATCAGGTTTGACTAATTGAGAATCTTTTCTTATGTCTGATTTTGCACTTTCTTCTGGTTTTGCAGGACTATCTTTGTCATCTGGCTTATCAACGTCCATTGGTTCTTCAGAACTTTCAGCACTACCATTTGCTCCTGATGTATCCTTTTCCTCTGATTCTTTGATATTACTTCTTGGTCTCTTACTAGGTAATTCTATTTTCTCATCCTCCGAGCTATCTTCTCGAGACCGCTTGGTTACTGCAAGTGACTTTTGCTCAACTGCACCTTCCCTGTGAGATTTCTTGCTCGGTGCTCCTTCCTCTCCTTCGTCGCTATGGTCAGACTTGACCATGTTTGATAAGACAGCTCTAAATCAAATTTATATCACAAAAATAAAATTTCTATGACCGACATCTCACAGAGATATACATATAATTCTCTACTATTAATGCTCATGAATGTATATACTACTAATCGTAACATTAATTTAGTAATATTATATCCTATCATATATACAAATATCATTGACCTTATCACTTAAATAAATAAAATCATAATTTATCCAAATATATAATCTTTAAAACTTGAGAAAATGTAGATATGAATAAAGATATTCATTATTAACATTAATTTGTTCAACAATATAACCAGAATGGAATGAAAAACAAATAATAATATTAGCTGATTTAATAAACAATCAAATTTGAATTGAAACTTATCACTATACGTACAAAGTGACACATACGTTCTATAACAAAACGGACATCGCGCTTATACTAATTTCATCACAAAAAGTAAAAGTCAAAGCAACGCATTTAAGCATTCCCACACATAAGATTAGCTCATTAAAAGATCCTCGTTACAAGCCTAGCATATAGAATTGATAACACAGCTAATTAAACTTTATTCAAAGGAAAAAATACTAAATACCGCCTAAAGCCTAGGTGTCAATGCTGAAATTTCAGTTACCCTAAAGATAAATCATTATCGGTGATCTTAAAATAGCATAATTGTCGGAGGTGCAGATTTTTTGCGCTTGTTTACAGGAACATATACGACGCTTGAATATATTGGCATTAAAAACGTTTTGTTTATTCTTACGAATGTTCTTGCACATTATTATACCCTTAATGTAACCTTCACTTACCGTGCAACTATGCAAATCCTGAATATACTCGCAATTATCAAGTTTTTGTCTATTCACAACGTTTGCGCGGGCAAAATCTACGCGGCAACGATACGGCGGCCATTGGCCGGTTCATTCCCAAGATGAAACTACATTCTATGCGTCTTAACTTTCGTTCGTATGTCTTTCTTTTGAAAAGTGGGGGTATACTCACATGAATTCCACCAATCCCCTCGCTGCTTTTAAAGCTATACTGTTCCAATTCGTTCAACGGGCTAATGCAGGCTAATGCCATCATAAGCTTTTTCTCATAGACGCTGTGTGATTTTATAACTGCATTAATAATTTAGTCCCCCATTGATAAAGCTGCAATGACGACCTTACACTCATGTGCCAAAATAGCAAGCAACCTTCATAGATTAATTCCGATAACCTGCGCAGGTAAATATTACGTATTACATAGAAGACAGTTTCAAACTTCTAGGAGCTTTGAGGTTATTACATTCAGAGTGGAATATTAATTTTTTCATGATTATATGCGAGCAACTAAAATAGGGTCTTTTCACAGGTCAAAGAGGTTTTAAAAGATGGGTTGCTCCAGTGAAAATGACATTGGCAGCCCGCCAAAGAAAAATGGGTCCTCAACCTGCACCCAATCGAAACACATTTTTAGAATGGAACTTTGATGCTGAAATATTTGCATTTAACAAAAGATTATCTGAGCAGTTTGATTCGGAACTTCTCGTGCAGGCACTAACACATAGGTCATACGTGATTCAAGAAGAACAAAAGCAGAGGGATGTTGGTATAGCGGACCCTAAGCTCGATATAGAAGATAATCGAGAAATGATCGAAGAAGGTGCAGAATTGACATCAAGGATTGTTGTTACATATTTAGGAAAATGCTTACCTCGTGCACCAGAAGAATGTATTTTGTACGTATACAAAGAATTAGATTATTCTGGAATTAGACTACAGATTATGCAAATGTGATTGATGTTCACAGTGCACTTCACGATCATCTTTTATCTCAGAAAACTTTGGCTCATGTTTCTTCACATATTGGAACAAAGGATATTATTTTAGTGGCTGTAAGTGTTTTTATTTATTTCTGTATAGAGATAGTTTTAGATAATGTATTCTTTATTTTCAGGGGAATGTAGCAGATGAGGGAATCTTAGCTGATACGTTTCTCGCATTGGTATCAGCCCTCGCCCGTAGCGTTGACGTTGTCCATGCTGGTGTATTCGTTCGAGACTTTCTAATTGCAACATTAGCTGACAAAGATCTCATAGAGATATGGACACCGTCAGATCCACTACGAACACTCAATGAAATACTTCAGAAAGATAATCGTCAACCTGCAGAGCCCAGGCTAATTTTTCAGACTGGTGTAAATAGTCTAATACCCGTATATCGAGTAGCAGTATATTCAAACAAAGAATTTGTTGGCGATGGTGAGTAGAACAATGAGTAATGAGTAGAATATAAAAATTAATCATATATGAATATATTTTTGTAAAATAACAATCTTGTTTCAAAGGTTGTGGTGAAACCATTGACGTGGCAATTGAAGTGGCAGCAACGAATGCATTACTTCGTTTATTTAATTTAAATAATTACCAGAACCTAAAATATGATTTGAAGGTCGATATTTCCAAAGATAATATGGAAAATCTACCCCTGACAAAATGGTGCACAGAGAATGTACAAAAAGTCTTACGTTTCGAAACATAGGTATTGTAAAACTTAACATGTGCATATCTAATAAATATTTGTTAATATAACAAAAAATATTGTTAATTGGCTATTGCCAATTCACAGATGAGTAAAGAATTCTTGAACTTTTGTATTCAAAACAATAACACAGGATATTCTCCTAAGTATTCAATAACTAAACGCATTCATTTAATCGTTCAATCGTTCAATGGTGTTCAACGTGTAGTCTAGAATTTACGAATTCTTCGAAAAGCTCAACTACAAACAAGTGTGAAACACAGTCAGCTAGAGGTTAACGTATATTTATCCCAAAGTCAAGCTGACTACCTGATTCATTTTTCTTATTTATGTTCTTCAATTTTTTCCTTTTTTATTTGCAAATTGTGCGTCACTGTTATGCCTAGCAGTACTGCCACTAACATGTTCCGAGAAGTCTCGAACAGAAGAGAACATCCATAAACGTAGAGAACCTTATAAAAGACCATAAGTCTTTTTTTCTCTTTCTTTCTCTCATAGGTTGCTAAACAAAAATAGTCGATCAAAGCCAAAAATACCGAATCCTAACCTCGGCTACAGTAGGCACTACGACGCCATTACATATAGCGTGTGTTTTAGTATAGGGTGTAGCGGAAAAAAAAAGAATAATAAGAGACAACCGTCCTCTCAAATATACACAACAAATTCTCAAGCGTACATCATTATCATTAATAAATAGTAAAATGGTATTTCAAATTTGCTCAATGCTACACAGTCGTTAGAGAGATCAAAACGAACGCCTATTCAGATCTGGCACAATTTTCTTTTATTAATAGTTTTGGTTTATCTAAGACTTTAAGTTCGGACCATGTGCCAATCTAAGTATTGGTAAACTATAGGTTAGAATCTTGTCTCTTCAGATTAGTTGTTCGGCGCTTATATTCCTTTCATTTTGTTTAAGACTAGTTTATATGTAATCCATATTTTTACTTATTGTGATACCATGATATCACATATTTTAAATATAGTAATTTCGACTTGGAATTCTGAGGAGGTTTTCTTTTACTGTAGGATTCATTATAAATTCACTGCCCCAACACGCAGGCCGCTCTAGGCTCTAATGGGACGAAACCCCTGGCACAATTGAAACGTACTCAGATATTCTCCAAATACAGAGATATCCTATATATATTATCCTGTGCCGTGCAAATAAGTAAATTAGATGTTGATCGATATCAAGTCATTTATTTTGCCTCAGAATAACATTTTTCTTCTAATTGTATGTTCATGCAAGAAAAAATAACAACAGTCCAGTGAAATTTCGTCGTAGTATCAGAACGTTTCCATCAAATATAATTGAGTATCGAATTGCTTAGTCATTTTAATTCCTGCCAAGTACCATTGATCGAAGTTACACAAATGATGAAGAAAGTTGCTGAAAGAAGACTGCACGTGATTGTCGATTAGAATGGCACCATTGTCATAGGGTAAAGGTGGTGAATCATTTCTATTTGGTTTCCAGTATGTATATAGTAAAATCTCTTGATGAAGAAAAGCTTACTCTCCCTAACAACTTGCTCTAATGTTCATATTAAAGCAGATCGTACACTGTTCTCAACCTGTCTTCATTTTTCATCCTCGTTCTTCATCCTACTCTGCAAACCTCGATTATTTACGCGTCAGCCAAGTATACCTCTCTAACTAAAAATGTATTTAAGAGCGTACCCTCTCACTTCCTCTAGTGGTTAAAATTGAATGCATCGCGAAGTTCGCCGCTTTCTTTCCTCGCTCCTCACGTCGTTGCTGCAATTAATGTGCGTCTCGCGAAATGTTACGTCTCACGGGGCGCGGGAACTGCCATCTTATTTGCGGAGGTAAGTCAAGGTCGAGAAACTAAGAGGCACTGATTATAGATAAATTCAATTTAGATCGTTTAATACTCTTTCTCCCTCGCCTCTTATTTTTTTTCTTATCGTCTTTGCTAATCGATCTTACCAACGTAAATACCTTCACCAACTATTTTTAATTTTTTTTTTAATTTGTATAACGAGTCTCACAGTTCTAAAATCAGCCGCTAGAGTCACTCTCAAATGACAGTTACGACTTTTTCAAAATCCCACATGACAGAAACGAATCCTTTTTCGTGAATTATTTAAGCGAGAGGATATTCCGGATTTTCCTTGAATATTTATGCGAGCATATATTCGGTCTGTGATTTAATGTTTGTTGGGGAGGGGGATCGATTCCAGGGTGACCTCATTTTGATAAATCTGCTCACTTTTTTAGAAAGGAGATCGATATCTCGACAAGGCTAATAAATGTCAAGATAGATTTTCAGAATGTCAAAGAATATAAAAAAGAAAAATGATAATAAAGCAAAAGCAGAACCAAAACAAAAGAAGGATATAGGTTCACGAAATAATTGTAGAGAAAAGGAAACGAAACGAGGATAGAAAAAGGAAAGAGAAATGAGCAAGAAGGAAGAGAGTTTCAATCGAGCAATCGCTGCGCGCAGATGCTTAAAATATTCTCAAAAACAGATAGTTGAATTCTCAATGGAGTAATTTTTGTATGTTGCTAATACTACTATCATACGTCGTTCTAGCGTATCAACTGTTGTTTACCAAAACGGGCGAACGACATAGCTCGTAAAAAAAAAATGAAACGACGTAACGTATCCATTGTACGAATATTGAACCGCCTCTCTCTCATTCTCTCTTGACTATCTACCACCAAGTCCTTATCTCGCTACTGCTGCCATAAATCCGTAGCACTATATTACCCGACAGTCGATTACTTCGTACCAAGAGCTGCCGCATCGCTATGGAATCAAGAGAAATGTCATGAAATCGGTTATTTTGAATCGCCAATCGTACGCATTCGAAAGTGTCCATAACGAACGATAGGCAAAAACAGACTAGCGTAAAAATAATAGGAATAAACAGGAATTTTTACTATGAGCCGTCAATTTTATCTTATTTCATACGTATGGGAGTCTATCCTGTATTGTGTAATTCCAGAACATCTACTTTTTCATCCGGATATGAAGTTTGTAAATCGATGACTTTAAATGGCGCATCCAGAAGCTGTGTAAATATATATTTATTCCTGTAAGTTAAGGGAGGCGATACTGGCAAGGAAGGTATACCAGGTGTCCCCCTTCGATTTTGATGAAACTGAAATGTGCTGTAGAGCATCAAAAACTAAGAGACATGTATTTTTGTATCTACGGAAAAATGGTTTAAGAGGTGAAATCGAAACCCCTCCTAAAGTCAGGCACTCCCAGTGCGATTTTCGCAGTTCCGCATATTTGCGGTTGCGATATTTAAATGAAACCAATTGGAGGTTAATGCTTATGGCGAATAATGAAAAATGCATTTTGTTCGGTTCTGATGGGGTAAATTCATATAAATGTATAGTGGTTGAAAGTTGCAACATTTTTATTACAAAAGAACTATCGATTCTATTTCAATGAAACCAATTGCATTTGAAAAAGCTAAAAGAAGTAGGAGATATATGTTTTTGCTTTTTTCGAAAATACCTCGATTAAGGTCTGACTACCCCTATGCAGCTGCAACCAATTTTTCATTAAAACGGCATTATCTTGCTTAAATTTGCCTTTCCAATTATTACAAAGCTCTTTTTATGTGTTAATTAAGAAGCTTCATCGTTTCAATAACGTTTGGTTGCATGTCTTATAAAAACCACCCCTTCGTTTCCTGACTCCTTCTGGCGGGATTCCTCGTACGCTCGCAGTCTTGCGAACTCCTATATCCCAAGGGTTTTGGAGATCGTTGAAACCGATTTTGAACTTAAAATTTTAAAAATTACAATGCCAGGTTTTGTAAAAATCCAATTTATATTTCTGGGGGTAACTACCATTAAACGCATTCTATCATATTTATATGGAAATATGTAACTTTTGCGTAGGAAATTCCTTTAAAAATAACTTATCACTGACGATAATCGAGTTATCAGATACGATATTACAGTTTATAATATGAATCGTCTTGGGACTTTTTTACGTATATAAACTTCTTTTAATTGATTTGCCTATTTGAAAGTGTATTAAGGATGAAAAGATAAGTAAAATATCACCAATACATAAAACTGAAGTTATCATTTTTGCGTCGCAAGTTCATCTGCTTGTCGTAATTTTTTGATATGAAGCTATTCTCACGATAACTAATGGGACGCTGATATCGTGTAAGTTATTTTTAATGAATTTCCCCATAAGCAAAAATTGAAAAAATGTATTTTTACAGTATCTGGCATTGTCAATTTCCAAATTTGAAGTCCAAAATTAGTTTCAGCGACCTCTAAAATCCTTGGGGTACAGGAGTTCGCAAGACTGCGAGCATACGAGGAATCCCGCCAGAAGGGGTCAGGAAACGAAGGGGTGGTTTTTGTAAGACATGCAACCAAACGTTATTGAAACTATGAGCCTTCTTAATTGACACATAAAAAGAGCTTTGTAATAATTGAAAAGGCAAATTCAAGCAAGATAATGCTGTTTTAATGAGAAATTGGTTGCATCTGCAGAGGGGTGGTCACCCCTTAAACGAGGTATTTTCGAAAAAAGCAAAAACATGTATCCCCTACTTCTTTTTTCTCTTTCAAATACAATTGGTTTCATTGAAATCCAATCGATAGTTTTTGTATAATAAAAATTTTGCAAATTTCAACCCCTATACATTTTTATGAATTTACCCCATCAGAACCGAATAAAATGCATTTTTCATTATTCGCCATAAGCATTAACCTCTAATTGGTTTCATTTAAATATCGTAACTGCAAATATGTGAAACTGTGACAATCGCACTGGGAGTGCCCGACGTTAAGCGTTGATTTCATTTCTTTAAACCGATTTGCTCCAGATACAAAAAATACATGTCGCTTAGTTTTTCATGCTCTACAACATATTTCAGTTTCATCAATATCGGAGGGGGACACCTGGGATACCTTCCTTATGAGTCAAAAGAATTTTATTAGGCGCACTAAACGTAAGCCGAAAGGAGTTTCATGAAGCATTTACCCTGCAAGTGCACCTCAGGGTCGTACCAAATAAAATGATGTCCCTGAGACTCGATGACCCAGAATCTCGTACAGCCTCATTTACTACTATGTATAGATAGAACGAACGGAACCTGCGCGATTTTTTGGGTATGGATACCGTTCGGAAACTTGTCGGTTGTATATTGATTATTTATGGATGGTACTATCCCCTTTAAGGTGGTTCATCCTTGCCCCTTCCATCTAGCCATGCCGCCATTTCTCCCACTCCTTTATCCCCACTACCGCCTACAGCATCCCCACTCTTTAGTCAACAGCCTATATCTGTCTCGCTTCATCTTACAATACTCTGTCGTTCTCTCTCACTCGTAGTCATATGAGTCCTCTTGCTCGCTCTTTCTATTCCTGCGTGTAACGACTCAATGGCGCTGCCACACCCTTTCAGTAATCAGCGCTATTGTTATTTTAGCTCCTCCGTTAGGACTCGCGGGTTCGCGAACCGCTGCCGCTCTTCACCTCGCAATGGATATCGCTCTGTTACTCCTCTGCTGATGTCCATGCTCAAAAGCATCCGACGTCCAGGAATAGACATCATAGGGACTTGATAAAGGATAAAATGTCAAGTCTCAGAGGGTTCCATTGGGAATTTATCCTGGGGATAAAGTGATCCCCAGATGTCTACGCCCTTGCTACCTAACCTGGTTGTATGGGCGGACCCCTACGAATACCGTATCTCCGTCGCTTCGAATCGAATTTCAAATTTGCGAGCGTAAACGCCGCGCGAGGTCTTGCGAATCGAGGATAGATGTTTCTCTTTTCAAAAGTCACAACCGTCTTTGCCAAATATTTCTCAGTAATATTTTACGCTTCACGATAAGCGTTGCTACTTACATTTTATTCTTATAAATGCTTTCCTAGACGATCCTAACCTCTCTGCTTTTCCAGCGTCGGTTCTTCTTTACCGACTAGCTTTCTTTATATACCTGGATACCAAGTAGGCTCCTTGTTATCTTGGTATCGAGAGAGCTTTGCGATTTCTATCATACAATGATCGTCTCTCGTCGTTACGCGTTGATAGTAGAGTTAAAAAGCCTGGCTGAACCTTCCAGGAAATGACTTCCCTCGGGACTAAGAGAAGAAGGATGGTCGTAGAGGAAAGCAAACGTTATAGTGAAAGAGTATACGACGGCTATGACATGAAATATGTTTCAAGACTTCAGTAAATTATAAATGTATAAGCCGAATTAAAAAACAAATGACGTAATCGTATATATCCGTGGAAGACTCTTCTTGCAGCAAGTAGAATATACTTGTAAAGGCCATTAAAAAAATTGAAATTGGAATTGAAATACACGACGGTGCCTGGTAATTTTACGAAAGCAATTTTTCACGACACGTACGTATATTTCGTCACGAAATAGATCTTCATTTAATAAGAAAACTTTAAGACAGTACGAAATTCGTAACGACAAGTACACACGCCATTTTACCTTTCCACGTAGCTCACATTCAAGAGGGCTTAACCGAACGTTAACAAGTAACCGTTACCATCATTCTCTTATTTATTATCAACACCATCCTGGACAACGTTATCAAACATGTAATTCAGCTGGAAAATTTACATCAAGCAAGAATCCTATCGATGAAAATAGAATGGAGGAGGTTATAGGTACGCGTTGTTCTAAGGGCAGGTGGTAGATATATATTTTGTACATTTTTTTTACAGTAAAACGAGCACAATAAAGGAGGTTACCCTTCCGACAAAAAATACACATATACGTCTATGTGCATCCACAAAGATTGTTCCCCTTGGTACTCGAAGATAACCACACCAGCCCTAACCTGTTTCATTACAGAGGGTCCCTTTGGAAAGGGCATCCATCTGAGGTCTAATACACGTCAAACTTCCTTATACGTATAGGTATGAAAATATATATGACTGAGAGCATAGAGAACCTGTACGCATATACTTTAAAACGCTACACACAGTCGCAAGGACATCCGTGTGCCCGGGCAGGGTCAGCCAGCAATGGCTATAAGCTACTAGTAAGGGAATAGGATCAAAATATTTAAGAAAAAAGTATTAAGGAAAGTTATACCACTGAAATAAATATTGTACCCTGCAGTATATTTTACGAGCTTTTTGATATTTATACTATTATTAGCCTTAAGGCAATTGAACTTATTGTACTTTTTATTGAAGTATCTATTTTAAACTTGCCACGAGTTCTAACCATTACTCTTAGCCCTCGTCGAATCAACTATCGTCGAGACGAACTATGTCCGTGATTATAGAATTTACATATACGTTAATTATTACGTAATAACTTCTCACTTCTTGGATTCAAGATTGAAAATCCAGGACTTCTCTGGTTACACAGGTACCACAGTTAGCTTTGTGATTCGACGAAAGATCTCCGAGGCAAAAAATAAGTGCTGCTTCAATCCTCATGAGTCTGATTTAGTTCCCCTCACCTTGATCTACGTCTGCTCGTTGGATTAATAGCTCACGATGAGTCTGATCTAGTCCTTTTAACCGGGATCTAGGCCTATTTGTTACGTATTCCGGGCTGAAGCAGAACTTATAAAACTCTGTTGTCGTACTGCAGAGAAGAACGAAAAACAATCGAATCAGGATTTATTCTTTGATTCGAATCTTTATGACAGGATAATATTGTCTCTGTAATTTTTAAATAAAATTTAACAAGCTTATATACATTGTTTTTAGGTATGCTACGAGGATATGAACTTTAGATCACAATTTTACAGTCTTCTTTCTCACATATACGTTTTTGCCATATGTTTTTTACACATCTGTAAACACTCGAAGTCGACATGCTTTATGTCTCTATGAAATTAGCACGTATTCTGGTAGGCTCATACCTTCACTAAGCACAACGATTGTAACCTCTACTACGTCCTTAGTATTACGTACACAGGTATAGACATGTACATATAGGTCTACAAAAGACCCACCAAATCCTTGGCTGATCTAGTCACGAGTCTCATAAACCAGAATTACGACCATTATCGTCATCGTTTGACTACTGGACTCTTTTCTCGAGCAATTTTAATTACACTACATTTTGCCAATCGACAGTAACAAGGAATAGTAGGGGCCAGCTACACGTCTGATACCCATTACCAGTTCACCCTTGGTCACGAAATGATATAAAAACTAGATGAAAGAATCTGGTCCTTCGAGACATTAGATTTCTACGATTCTATTGCGTCTTCGAAGAAACTCAAGTATTTGGAATTTCTCTGAGGCAATAATAATATCACCGTTCAGGAGCATGAAGCTGATACCAGAAACGTACCGCTAAGATGGTAAAATGGGAATGTGCAGGATATGACGTAGAATATACATCCTAACGAGTGACTGACTTAACTGGTTCTGTTCTTTCGGTCGGTCGGAACTTTTATATTATTAGAGCAGGCATATATAAATGCCATACGGTGTCTACGTATGTATAGATATAGCCATAGACTGACGGTTGTTTACTATTTCCAAGTCTTTGATCCCGTGTAGTCCACGATTGAACGCTACGCTCTCTTCTTCTTTGCCTATTACTTTCTTCTTCTTTATTCTGCCTTCACGTGTACGTATTATTTGCCAGCGTTCGGAACGTAAGCATACATAATTTTTTACTTTATATAACTTTAATATGGATCACGTGGGATGTTTATCAGATGTATTTTCACCGGACATATGTCGAGCATAATGTGTCCAATGTAGGAAAAATTTGATTTTATCTGCATCAGGTTCTTCGTGAATTCTGCTTAAGATAGTGATTAATTGGAACTAAAGAACCGTGCACAGATTCAATTTATAGATGCACATATGTTTTTACAAAATTAAAGTACTCTGAAAGTTCTTATTAATACTTGTATTATTGGACATTTTATTAATTTTTTACTTTATGTAAAATTTATTATATATCTGATTTAGGTGAGTTGCATAATAATTAATTAAATAATCTGGATATTAATAATATAATATTACCGTGTGAATTCTGAAATCAATATTCAACTGCATGTTATTCTCGCACACAGAGAATCGATACGATATTTTTATTATTTCAATTTTCCTGCTTTATCCTAGTTCCATTCTTTTATCTTTTATCATTCTTCTCTATCCCACCAAGGACATAGAAAGGGTCCATAGAAACGAGGTGCTCGTGAAGTATTCCCGACGCGTAAAGAATTCTCATCGCTTCCTTCTTTCTCTCTCCCTCTCAGCCTCTGAATAGAAAAGGAGAAGAGTACGAGGATGCAGAGCGAAAGACTCTTACTTGGAAATTTTGAAAAAGGCACGTCGTTATACTCCTGTGCAAATTGTCTTTTTTTTATATATATATTATTTTACGATATACTCGAGTACGGACTTTGCCTTCATCTATATACCAGTTGAATTAAAATCCGCCTTTTTTCTCTCCAGTTCTGGACTATCTTTTTATTTTAAAAAATTTCCCTTTTTTCACCTTTTCTCTCGTTCTTCAACCACCGCCAGCGCACACGCTACACATAGCAATGCACTCCTTTTCCCCTTTTCTCTTACCATAGCACTGCCACCGTCACCTTACACGCCACTCTCACCCACCATTCGGAAAAGTCTGGGAAACCCCGTAATTGTTTTGCTAATTGACGGGAACCTTCATTTTTCGTCGTGCTCAAAGGGGAGCGAAGAAACATTCAGTGGCAAAACGATTGAATTTGTGCCAATGTATACAATTGAAGTAATTTAAGAATAAGATAGCTTCTTTCACTAAAAAAAAGTAGCAATCTTTCTCATTTTCTGAATAATATTCATTTTTTATGAATTGCGTGGTAAGACATCAATCACACTACTTGAAAGATCAATTAAATTGAAAAATATTTGTCGCCTGAGGGATACTGATCAATATATGAAATATGTATAGCATAGACAACACAATCTAAAGATGTGTACATGATAATACTTTGCACTGATAAACACATTGGACGGCGTTAAGACGGCCATCTTGAAACCGCGCAAGAAGCAATAGCAGGCTTCCGTCGAATGTGCTACGAAATCAATTCTCGCGCGGGTTACACGACGAAAATAGCCGCTAACGAATAGATCGAAAATGGCTGGCATTTACGTTTAAAAATAACCCGTCGAGATGTTTTCACCCCAGTGCACGGGAGAGTGGCGTCTGAAATTTCCATAAAGAAGCGAATGCACGGTACAGCGACTAAGCTTCGTTGCAGCCAACCTTATTTCCATGTTAAGTGAAACTTCAACTTCCGCTTAACATTAAATCCGCGCTTGTGATTGGATCGTTATTTATTTAATTGATATTAAAATTATACGTCAATCTATTGCAGTAAGGCTATCAAATTCTGAAATGCTTTAGATAAATCAATGTATATATGTCTGAAAATAAGCAGCCATAATCGATTGGCATAACCGATAAGAATTTTAACTTTTGCTTAAGGCTGCTGATCAACTGTTTTATGTGTGCACACATACACGAAATGAGAGATGTCAGAAGCAAGGAAACGTAATTTCCATTTTTTTCGTAGAGGGTCGTGCATTTTTAACCTGTCAAATCATCATGGGCGCCGCCATTACGATCATTCACTTAAACACATTTTTCTGCTGATCAGCACAATTATCACACTTAAACTGAGAAGAGCCGCTAGCCGTATCGTATAACGAAGCTGGCTCATCAATAATTTCGATAAATCATAGAGAAATTATTGAGAAAAATGAAAATTGCGTTTTCTCGCTTCTGACGACATCATTTCGTATACGTGTGCACACTTAGATCTAGCTAAACAACAGCCTTAACATGGAAATAATGTTAGTGCAAACGGGCCTTAGTGTTAGTCATCCCGTTAACTACATCTTAAAGGAAGCTATGACGTATGTTGATACTCGTGATCATCTGTATTCTCGTTGTCATCAGAGCGAAACGAAGAAATTCGAATATTTTGTTTTTATTTGTAGATTCGTAACTGAAATCTAATTGAATCGTTTAATGATACACGCATAGACCACTGATAATTATCAGAAGCGTCAAAAACTATAATGGCGTCGCGCTGATCAGCCTTGGAGAGACTGGAGATTCTTGTTTACTCCAATTCACTACACAAGCTTGACATAGAGAAAAGTTTTTCTGTTTTTCACCACGTGGATGTATATATATAAAGATGCTTACTGGTCAAACTTTATGATCATACCTATAAATTATATAAATATAACTGTTACGAAGGTATTCGAATAAATGATCGCTGTCTTCAAACACAGCGTTTTCGAATAAATCTTTAGAATTTATGAAAATACAAATTCACAAATAAAATTGTACGCTGGCTGTTAATAAAGCCATCGTGTGGGCAGTTATATGTTAAAAGAGAACTCGAAAAGTTTCTGGCTTCACGACCAACCAGTAGCGGAAAAATGACTTCATTTGCAAATGCGTGTTTCCAATACCAAATACTTGAAGAACTGATTGAACCTACGCAGTGTGTATTGCAGAGCCCGTAATTACGTGAAGCAACACGAGAGACGTAATACCGAGGGAAACAAGGAAGGAATCTACATAGAGTCGTAGTTCGAAGGGCGGCGCAATGATATTGTTTCAGGTTACACGAAGGTAACTTCTCCCGAGTGGTAAGTCGATTCCTCGTCTGACGGAATCTGAGAGATTCAGATGGTGCAGGCAGGTCATTGACTGGGATCTGTAATAACTAGTACGATTTCGGAAAAACATAAAAGGAGGAGAAGCTAGCCTAAAGAAAGAGTTATTGCGTTCATTAAGATTATACAAGTAGCGTGTTCCTGGAAGAGTATAATCTATCAAACATTCAGCAGGTTATGGAAAATTCATAAAAATGTTAGAAGAAAAAAGTAAGGTTATGTGTGACGGGTATTAGAACGACACGGCATGGTGTGTAATAACCTCAAAGAAGAAGCGTACGGCATAAGTATGGTAAATTTCGAGCATCGTAGCTCTCGAGGCTGCCCCGTAAAGCCAGCCGGGCTTCTCTTCTGGCCGGGCGAAACGGGATTCTTTCCTTCTCCGGTTTGCCGTTCACCGCTCGCGCCTGTGTCGATGTGTTGGTCGATTGCCTGGCATCCGTGAGGCCTCTCGCAACGTTGCCAGATCCTTCGCGACATTGCCGCTTCTACTATACATGCATCTCTCTTTGTCAATTCCCCGCTGCTCCCTGACCAGGCGCCCCTTTTCTCTTCTGCACACCCGTCGCCCCTCACCCGTAAACCCTGGCTCATGCTCTTCACTCCTCGCTTACGGAATCGCCCCTTTTGCACCACCAGGCTGGGATCAGCCGCACTCGTCTTGCCTCGCACCGCTCCTGACTGCCAGCTTGCTTGTGCCTCCTGGCTCAGGATCGTACCATGACCGTTTTGCACCCTCGACAGAGGTTAAAATTTTGAAAATTTATATTTTCTACCTATTTCCTGCAATCGTGTGGTTGGGCTCTTCTGCTATATGAATTCAAAAAAAGCGAGGTTTACCGAATATAAGCTATTGAAATTTTTATGAAGTTTTGTTATCCGAAGGTTCAAATTTTAGTATCTTTTTGACTTGAATGCCACGATGAGGAAATACTGGACTAAGTATGTATTATTTAAAAAAGAAAATTATTGCTATGAGTGAATGACGCTGCGTCAAAATGTTAAACGTGGTTGGTCGAAAGCTATAACTTAAAGCGGCTGAGCGGAAGGTTGTAACATTATTAAATTGTATCTTCACTACTGTTAAATTTTCATCTAATATTACTATTATATCTCTTCTAAGCATGGTTTTCTCTGTCTCACAGTTTTTTATATTAATATTTTTACATTATGATAATGCAAACTTGCGGCTATCAGACGATTGTTTTGTTTAGTTCAATTATCACCACCAGATATCGCATGGTATTCTGCGAGTTTCAAGTTTCTTTAGCGTTCAATACTATTTCGTGGGATATTCTTTGATATTACAGTACCGTTGAGTGTCCATAGGAAATGCAATGCTGATATTCACGAGCAGAGGCCTGAAAAATACAATCGAGAAAAGGTTACGGATTCCGAGATGCTTTTTCTGTTACTGGTCATCCAATGGGCATTCCTGTGAGGTGGGGACACTGTACAGGGCTGAACGAATTTTCTTATGATCTCCAAAACCTTACAGGACCTTTTTATACTTTCTTCGTCTTTCATGCAAAACCTTTTACGTGTTAGAGCATGTACTTCCTTTTGGGATTTAAAATAACATTCCTTACCACCAGTTGTGCACGTTCCAATTGGCACTCGCAGGGTGTTCGAACTTTATAGAACAGATTACAGTTTTACATAAATTCGTTAAAATTTATCATGATTATTCACGACATAATTTCAAATTGGAAAAAAAAGAATGAAATAAAATATTTAAATTATAACTCGTCAAATTGTCGATTCACCGAGTGTAGAACGAAATTAAAAACTTATTCAATACGACTACATATTCAATCTAAATGAAATGTATAAAATCTACTACAAAAAAAAAGAATTTCTTTATCGTTGAACACACCATAAGAAATGATATTTCAATAAAAGAATAAAAAATAGCTTCAAGCCTGGGAAAGTTAAGAGCAGGGTTATACGAAACGTATAGACGGCCCTAACCTGACGCGCTCCCTTCTCCCCAGTCGTCCTCTGACCTATCCCCACCATCTCATGTCGAGTCGATCCCCGATAGGCTCTTCGTCGCCCTCGTCTATCTTTCGACGTGGATACCCCTCCTCTCCTCTGGCAGGCTGCCGTCTATCCGTCCATCCGTCCATCCATCCATCGGTCTGTCCGTCCGTCCATCCCTACGTCCGTCCGTCTATCCACGGTAGGGATTCTATGGTTGTGTCGGTGTACGTTCCGTGACGTTAACCTGGCGGCCCTGAAAACACGGTGGCGACCCTCGCTGAAATCGGCCGCCCCCTGGAAAAGCGTGCGTCTCCCACGGTGAGAGAAAACGCGCGACGAAGAAGAGAAGGTAGTGTTACACGCGTCGACGAGAGTATCCTCTCTTGAACGTAGTGGACGCGGTTGATGGTGTTGGCGGTGGTTGGTGGTCGTGTGGTGTTGCTGCTGCTGGTGCTGTTGGTGTGTTGTACACGATTTTCGGTTGTGTCCGGTCTTCAGGGTACGACGTGGTTCAGCGACATAATCGCAGTGCTGTGCCGTGTCTGTTGTGCGCCTCCAGCGCCAAAGGAGGCGGATATACCTGGGGATAGTCTTCTCGGTAAGAATCCACGGGTAATAGGATATTATATAAAAGGTGATCCGTTAGTTGACGCCTAAGGTTATGGTGATTACCCCGAGGAAGGTTCGTGATTTCACGAGGAAATGTCCAAAGATTCATTTTAATTCTCTCTTTTTCTCTCTTGTTGACTCGTGTATACAACATGCATATCTATAGCCAGGCTCTTTGCATACGTGGATAAATGTACAGCCGAGAATCGCATATGAGTTTTATACGCACGCTCTATACCTAGACACTCCTTTATTCCTTGTTCTCTTTACCAACGTTTCTCTTATTCTCTCTGTCTCTCAGCCATCTACCAGGCTTGTTCTCTTCAGTGAGAGGAGTGAGAGAGAACAGTGAGGACAAGAGAAACGCCCGTGGCTGCACCTGCACCTGAGCCTAACACACAGTCCCCAGAGTGCATCGTTCAGAGTGTAGAACCTATAGGAGGCATTCGGTGTCGGGAAGCAAGTACGTCGAGTACAGGAAGAAAGAGGCCGAAATGCGAAAAACCGGCGAGGTCTGTACTGCGATAAAAAACTCTCTTCTGGCTTCTTGAACAGCGTGCGTTCACGGGTGTGCTTGTCTGTGCATATGTGTCTCTTTATGTGTATATACATGCACTAGGTCTGTGGTCAGTGTATAGGTGCGTGCGTGTGTAATCGTCCTGGGCAGACGAGACTCCCTCGTCTTGCAATCCAGCCAGCTTCTCTTGGTTTCGCGTATGCTCTATAGATATAGTCCTGAGCCAAGCCGAGCCAAGGCAACGGTGTTTACTCTCTGCCCAAAAGGAGTTCCTTCTGGCGTGTGCGCGCCCAGTGCGGTTTTTCTGCAGTAGTCCGATTACGAGTCAGTGCGCGCCTTAGAGAAAACGAAGACGCTCCATGGGCTATAGTATTATCCATCTGGCAGTTCCTAAGATATTCTAATGACCACTTCGTAGTATCTAACCTCAAAATGGACGCGGTTCAGTGTGTATTATGTAGTGTGGATAGTATAGCTGTGCTTTCCTTCTGCTCTTCTGTTACCAAACAGTATTGCTAGAAAATATATTGAGTACATCGTTGTAGTGGCTTCTCGAGGAGGATTAGAAGATGGTGCGTTTTGTGCTTTCAACGACCTGAGCGTCCACGACAACGCCTGGCTTATAATGCTTTCGCGCGCGATGTGAATACGTATTTTAGAGTGTTCAGGAAAAGGATATTAAGAAAACGAGTGTGAAAGCGACCGACCAAAATAAATGGCTATTTATAGGCTATATCCTATTCCTACCATTTTTGCGTGAACTTGAGGAGCGATACCAAAGCGAGGGAACATGGGCCTCACGATGATCGTACGTATATCAATCATCTCCTTCTCCTATTCCTTCTACCTCGTGCACTTTCCTTTAATTTAATCACTAATTTTCAAAATGTAAAAGGTGCTATATACTATATAGTCGAGCGGATAAAAATATTTTCAACGTCGTATCGGTGCTGTATTTGTAATTTTCTATTGGTTATGTGCTTCATTAATGATAACCAATTAAAGTCTTGAAATAGAGCGAGACGTATTATTCGGTGTAGGACGTTGGACATACTTTTATTGTGCCGTATGTATTGAAAAGACTCTCTTTTCATACTTTCATTCTTTCCATGCTGAGTTCCTACGAAACGTGAAACGCCGAAACGCCGAAACGTGGCTCCACCGTGGTATGTAACCTAGCAAGGATTTCCAACGTTGCCAACTCTCTTCGCCGTTCACAGTGGAAACACGATTCCCTCCTTCTACAACGTTGCGACAACGCCGCATTTTTCTCTCTCTTGAACGTTTCTGACTCTCCTGCTACAAGCACCGGTTGTGCACTCGCCCCAATCCTGTCTCCTGTCTTTACCTCGCTACCTATCTACCTGAGTAGCTGGACGTCTGGCTGCAAAATTTTCTTTTTCCTCTCAGTCATTGCTTCCTTCATTTTTCTCTTTTTTCTTCATAATTTTTCATTCTTTCTACGTTCACTCTTACTTTACTATCTCATTATCATCTTGGTTAAATTTTCCGAGACTATGATTTAACAGCTCTCACGGTATTTCATACGATTTTCTACAAAAACGTTCATTTCTCTCATTTTAGTACATTTCCAATTTTCGCGGGTTACATATTTTTTTCAATTTCCATAAAAATATTTAACGAACGTCTGAAATAAAGTAACTGGCAACGATGAAAATTTCATATCTCAGATCTGTTTTTGTATCTGTATCTCCTGTCACCATGCAATAACACACGACCGAAGATGAGTATTCATATAATCGAAGCTAAAAGTAGAAAGGAAAAAAAAACAAGAATGAACCGAATAAACCAAAACAAGTTTCAGACGTTGTGTACTGGTCCACGAACTAAAGCAATCGTTTCAATTACGTTTTATGTTATCCATACTTTTCTTTTCTACGTGCTATACATATATTACAAAAATTTTGCTGTCTAACTTTATTCATTGATCAAAAACTTTTCATTCACCTAAATTTATCAGTTCAACGAAAACTTCCTCAAGTTATTCTCTTTAAAGGTTATGTAATTTCAGCCTCATCCTGGATCGTAGTGGTACATATGTTTCTACGTATAAGTCTATATGTACTACCTACATAAATCTGTAGACATGTAAAGCCTTGCAAGATAAGAAGCAGTCAGTCGTGTTATCAGCGATCCGCGAAGTACTTTGATCAGGGGGGGGGGGGGGCAGCTAGAGTTATCATATTCGATTCACGCCGAGAAAGCCATAGTCCGTAAATAATAATGCGTCAATGCGTAAATTCATCATATGGACGTCGTCCTCTCGCTCGGGGACATTCGTGTATTTTCGGTAACGATAAATTACCTTCGGGTATTGTGTCGGGCGTGACGAGTCTCCTGGAGCATGGATCGTTCTGTTATTTTTTCTGTTCTTTCTTTCGTTTCTCTCTTCCTCACGTGTCGTTTGCCTCAGTTTGTGATTTTCTTTCCTTCGTTTTTTTTTCTTTCATTCGTTCTTTCCTTGGCACATACGTATGTTTTTCCTTTACCCCCTATTCTCCTTTCGTATATAGACAACCCTCTCCACTCATTATTGTTATCTTTAGCCTTTATCACGTGTTCGTCTTATTCCTCCCCCCCACGGCGCATCGTTTATCTTTTTATTTGTCGCAACTGACAAAATCTTATATAGATGAGTCTTCAACGAGTCAATAGCACCGTAATCTTTTGCGAACTAATAAACATGTCTTTTTCTTCCTCCCTCCCTCTCTCTTTCGATTTTTCAGGTATCTTAGTCTTATTCTCTCTTTCTCATTTACCCTGACTCCTCTCTATCTTAACAATTCATGCCTTTTACAGCGTTCTCGTTCTAAGTCTCGTTGAATGTATACTCGTGTAGTTTTGTCTTGTGATATCGAAAACGGATATGCAAAATTCATCTTTTATCAAAATGGTGTTTGTTTCTGTCTCTGCCAGCTGCGGCGACAATATAGACATCTTACTCCGAATGACTTTTATGTCTTGTGCATACTTATTCATGATAAGACCGTTTTAGGCGACACACCTTTTTTATGGCGAATCTTTAACCCTTTGGCTACGGCAGATTTTAATACATAGCGCGCGTGGCGGGTGGTAGACGTTCAATTACGATTAGCGTCAGGTGAGTAACGTGAGTTAGGCTCTTAAAGGCGCCAACAGTACACTACAAGAAAATTTTCAAAACGCCTATAAGCGCCAACAGTCATGAAAGGGTTAAATCGTCATGGATTCGTTCATCGTGCTCGAATTTTTCAGAGTATCCATTGGTTCTTTCACCTTTTGCACTGCAGTCGTCATGATATCTTTGTTTTTTGTGTGGTTCTGGGTAAAAGTCTCCTCTCCCTCCCTTCTTTCGCTGTTTAACTGCTAATTCGACGTTAAGTACATACAACGGATGCATCTTTTTTAAAACAGTCCACATCTATGTTAGCTCCTCCCGACTGTCGAAAATCTTTACTCGTAACGAAGTTTCCCACACTAAATTACTAGTACAGGAGTGGAAGTGCGTTAAACACGCACGGAGAGGATTGCAATTACGTAAAATGTAATACAAATCATGGATATTACAAAATTCAATTAGTGAATAAATTTACACTATTCATTTATTGTTATATTAATTTTTCTTCTTATTCGGCTTTGCGACACAACTATTTTTCTCGTACATTCAAATAATCGAGTCCATTTTTGAATGTACTCGATTGCCGATACTGCAAATAACAGAGTACTTCGCGAGTTTGTTTTCACCATTTTGCAAGTACCCCCCCTCCCCTCCCCTCCCCTCCCCTCCTCCGCCCCTCTCCACCCCAACGCACTGCACTCCATGATTTATTTTGTTTTTGTTGATTACTCCATTTACGGGAAGCGGTGTCGCTATGGCACCCGTGACGCTTTAAACCACGCGTGACCGTTGAATATTTTCACTAGGTATTAATGAAAAAAAAAAAAAAAACTGGGGAACCGCTCGACGCTACGATTAATTAAAAAGAAACTGCACAGCGCTGATACTGCAGCTCAACTTATCCACTCTTTATTTATATTTTGTAAAAATTGAACACCAAGCAGCCAATATCGAAAAGCGCAATTGAAGATTCATCGCGTTACACTTTACCGTTGATTCTGAGTAAATTTTGTCAATTTACAAAAAAATATTACTCGAAGCGAAAGGATCTTCTCGCAGGTATTTCAGGTTGTCATCGGGCGGTAATCTTGAAGAGGAATACCAATTTATAGAGGATTTCGAAACGCAGGCGTAATGTAGCTCGCGAGTGTAATACAACCCAAGCTAGGTGCAACCACGGTCGCTTGCTTTTGTCCTTCTCTCGTTTCAACACTATATACTATAGTCTATACCGTATACGATATACAACATGTATACTCAAGGCGTACCTATGCGTTGTACAGTATATAGACTATATTGTAGATCACATTTCTACAGGGTGGTCCTACGAATTTTGAATTTCTCTTCTTTGGACATACAATAGAATTTGGATTTTCCAAGATGTCCAGGGGATTCCGTTTATGTATGTATCGAGGGCAGCGCAGCTAATAGAGGTGCGGTTATTGATTTATTTATTCGTCGTGATTACAGCGTTTCGTTTAGAATGGAAAGTTCCAAGAGGAGAAGAGTGGCCGGCGAGGGGGGAAGGGGGGGGGGAGGGGTGTGAATGGGATATATTTCAGATGTAAAGAGGGTTAGTATTTCCTGGGAATTATTTGCAACGTATTATTATCACCCTCTTTATTTCTCTCTCTTTGACATTTCATCCCTTGACGTTCATTGACTATCTAGGTGGTCTATTTATCTACGTGGATGAACCCTTTGTTTCTCAAAATGAATCTCCAAGCTCTACCAGCATTCCGACTGCCAAATGTCTCATAGCACGAAAATTTTGTATTAATTGTTTCATGCGTATAATAATCCAAGCACTTTTACTCTATTTTTCATGCAATAAGGACAAAATTAAGAGACAAAAATTAGAACGAAATAATGAATCCATTCAGGATTCCAGAGGAGCAATCACGGTTTCTTCGGTCGTGCCTCTTTAAAATGCATTCTCACTATGTCTAGAGAGGGTTTTGTGAAAATAACTATAGCACTTGGACAATTCTCAAAAATATAGCCTCTTACACAAACCGCGATACAAATATCGTCCAACCAGTCTCAAACCTTCGACGACTATATGCTTTAATACTGGAAAAGAAGGTAGAACAAGGAAGAACATAAAAAATAATTTTATCTCGTTCGAGTGCTCGAATCCAGTTTTAATTAAAAACTCGAGGAGTATGGAAAGATTCAGGGATAAAAGGCGGAAGTCATCCCCTCCCTTGGTTAACTTTTTCATACGCTCACACACGCATATGCAACCCTAGTGAGAAAATTAGCTGAGGAAGTCGGTTCGACGCCATCAGGTTCGTCACGTACGTCCATTTTGTACGAGTGAAGTACAAAACTTTAAAAAATCTACCAACTGCGTCCGTCCAGTTTCTCTTTAAAAATAGAAAGATCGTTTCCATCCAATATACTCCAAAAGACAAAATTCTTTGTCTTTATATTTGTCCTCTCGTACTGGACGATAAAGTAAAATTGTGTCACATTAATTAGAAACGATCATCTTCATTTAAGAGAACTCTATAAGATTGGCCATATGGTTCTTCTGGCATTTCCGGCTCTCTTCTTCGAACGAAAATCAATAGGTTGGACCTCGCAGTAAAACGATGAAATCGAACGAGTCTGGACACATCTTTAGAATATAACTATATATATTATTTATAGATACTAGTAGAAAGGAAGAGCTTAGTCGTGTTGTGTCTCTACCAGACAGTACTGGTATCCCTGTACAGCATAGCGCACATTATTATTTTAAAGAAATGCTAAGCCCACGGAATCGACCCACTCTTTTCTTTATGGGATGGCGGAGGCTCTCTAACGGAAATACGTTCAGATGCGTTCTCACTCTCTACTCTGGTAGTTGCAATTGGCCATGTATCTCTTTCGTAACTTATTCCTATATACACGTATCCTGCATATATACATACGTGTCTCATACTGAATGTCTTTGTATATAATATATAAATGTCCACGGATACATCCACTCAGGCTAGTTTGCCGTGTTAGGCATATACTATGTGGTACATATAGAGGCGTAACTGTTCTTCGGTAACAATCGTAATGTCCTCGAAATATCGCTACAGAGTTTCCTATCTATATGCCCCACTACCATAAGCATAACGTCAGAATTTTATCGCTGTGACGGAATCGCTATATGTTATGTGCTAACATCCTTAAAGATGTCGCTGTTAGTGCAAGAAACAAATTTCTCATATCCTCAATTGAATAGTCGAAGTGGATATTCTGTCATTACGATAGAACCTAGAGGTATGGATTAAGTCATGAATTGTACGTATTTCTAGCAGCCATTGTTAGAAGCATAAGTATTTTATAGGATGTAATAGGTTAGGTTATGAAATATTCAGGAAAATACAGACGCTTCCATCCTAAGACACTCGGTGTCAGAAGATCTTTAGCCATGAATGTAATCGATTGTTGTATTGACGATATATCTGCTGGACGTATTTACTAACTTTTGTAACAAACGATCATTGGCATAGTAGAAATCAATAGTAATTTTCTTTCTTCCAAATGGAGAGCACTTAAGCAAACAGCATTTAAATAAATGAGGTAGAGCAACATTCTATGTCCAGGAAAATGGATGCTGGACGATACTCGCGTTCCCTTGCTATCCTGGTGAATCAGAGGCGTCGCGACCACGATCCTGTGTGGTGTCGCGTACTGCGGGTGCGCCCTTAAACCAAGACGGCTCCTCTCCTCTCCATAGGCGTAGTGCGACTCTCGTAATCGGAGAGAGAAAGTTACGCGGGCAAAGTGGCAAGTTTCGAATAGGACATTTCTTCCTTTGTTTTTTTCGCACTTTTTTCATCGTACGCCAATTCTTTTGGGCTTGGACTGTATGCGAACCACGTGGCTGTTTTTTTTCTTATATATATCCACCATCCACCATCGTTACTACTACTACTTCTCTCTTCTTCTTTTTCTGCTGTTTTCTTTTCTTTTCTCCTCTCCCTTCTTGTGGGTACTACTCTTCCTACACTTCATCTTCTTCTCACCTGCGATACGCCTTACGGATCCTCATCGTCCCGCCGTAGCCGTTATTCTAGCATCGTATTATTATTATTATTATCATCATACGGTCGTCTCGATTCTCTACACGCGGCCAAGCGACCGAACGGAGTCGCTGAATTCTGCACTCCCTGTCGTCTATTACGATACGCGACCTGACCTCGAGCTTCCTTTAAATTTCATGTTCATGCTGGTGTACGCTTCCTCGTTATTTATTATACATACGTGTATATATATATTTATATAGCTGTGTTTCTATGAACAACGCGAAGTTAACCTGATTGTCAATACTTCTGGAATCAGATAACCTCAAAAGATTCAAATAAAAGTAATAATTTCCATGAATTTCGATTTCTCAAACTACGGTGCCATTTGTTTTGACAAATATTTTATTTATCTTTAAAAAAAAACCTTTCCTATGATTAAGCCAGTGGTATATTTAAAAAAAAAATTTCCTTTGCGCAGTTGGCAACACGCTTATCTATAGCAATATTAATTTCTTCTTCGGATTCTTTTTCTCTCTTTCAGCTTAACCTTCTCTGTAACTTACATTTTCCTTATAGGATTCGGATGAAATACGACGCGCAATGGTGTTTCAGTGAACAGAATACAAAATAAAAAGGGTGTGCTTGTGTCAACTGCTAAAATTAAAAACCTTCCTGTGACGTGTTTAAACTCAAAACCAACGTCGAGTGTCTAATAATACAAAATAGATTCTGTGCCTTAAAATTCTGCGGAAGAAGCTGTGCCAGGAACATAATGTGCGCGAACAACAAACGAGATAACAGTGTAAATTGCAAGTGATACCGTTTTGGCCATTTGGAAACGGTATAATCGTTAAGGGTTAAGATGCTTATCGTGCCTGACTTTAAACATCGTGCAACGCAACATCGACGACGCATGAATACAAAATTCATTAACAAATAATTTGACAAGTAACTGTCGTGAATTTCATAAATTTCATTCGAAAAGTGAGACGTAATACAATCGTGTGAGTGCTCGTTTAAAAAATGTCGAATGAAATTAAACAACAGTGTACGTAGCTACGGTTCGTTAATATTATGCTACGTGGCATTTACTATTTGCGTGTAACACGGGTGCGGCTCAGTCACAGTTAAATTTTGATTTTTTTACTTGTCCAACGAGTATGAGAGAAACAGAAGAAAATATAAATCGTGCGAGTGCGACAAAAACAGAAGCAGTTTCACTCGAAATTCTATAGATTGCCTGCGACGATTCGGATAAGGATTGACTTGGTTGAGATTTGGCAGAACGCGTTGTGGATTTTTCAAAATGAATTTAGTATGAGAATTTGTAAAAAAAAACAAAGAGAAAACAATATTGATTCATCGCTTTGTAACAGTTCGGGAGCAGGTTTCGCAAATTGCGACGGAAGCGAACCGCGACAATTCTGACAAGTAACGAGATATTTTTTTCTCTTGAAATGAAAATCTAGCAGAGTAACGTACCTCACAAAACTTTGTGCTTTTTATTTTAAAAATTTCTTTTATTGTCTTCCTTCTCTTTCGCTTTCGATATTTCTACCATAACGCGTGTACTCTTCCTGCCATTGTATTTTAGCGATGTAAATTCCGAGGAAGCTACGAAGCATTGTCGATTCGTGCTCGCATTACGTTCTTAAATTTTAAAGTGATTTTCATGATAATCATTTGCAATGAAACGTATCTGAGATTTTGTGCCAATGGTTTTTATTGTTCCGATAGCTTACGCGCTCGTTCAGGTGTAAACTATTATACATAATGGAGGATTTTTGTAATGTAAAAGAGAAGAGGAGGAAACACAAGTGAATCTAATGAAGGATTTTTCAAAAACAATAGCGCGCGTGAATTATGATTATAATAGTTCGAAAGATGGCTGTGAAGAAACACGGATTGCTTTGAAGTAAATGGAAATTTTGTAAATAATAGTGAGAGTGAGTTTTGTTGGTATTTTTTATGAGTTTCAAGTGATATGCTGGTGTACAGTGATCCGGATACGATCTAAAAACGTTTATATAAAAGTAAAATTTACCTCGAGAAAGAAAAATCTTATGTTATAGAATTTGCGTCGTAAGGAAGTGAGTGCGCAGGGAAGGAAAAAACGTCCCACCAAGTAAAAATCAATTTTCTCTGAAATACCTTCGTGCTATATGTTCGTCGGACTTGCGGGGCAAGTTGTCGCGTGGAAAAATACTAACGAGAAAAGTTTTCTTTAGTGTGTGACGTTTTAGAAAAGGAGGAAATCAGGTGTATCATTCCGAAGTGCTACCAAGGAATAGACGTTTGAAATTTCTACTAATTTATAATACTCTTCGTTTTTACCATTATTATTTTCTTCGTTCTACGCTCGAACGTATTCACTTGGTAATATAAAAATCGTTATTTTTCGAGGATTGGCTAAAATTGATGCAAAAATGGTAAAAGTCTCATTCAACCCAGGAATAACATTCTGAATATTACACATTCAATGAACCACTGAGAGTATCTTCTGAGTTCATGGCGGTACGTTGAGGTCACCGTGGAAATCGACTTTCGCGATAGAAAAATACTCGAAAAACCTCGAGGCTCTCCCAGCCGGCTCGGAGTTTAATTCGCGCCGGAGAGTTTCCAAGTGTCGACGCGAGATCTTGCAGTGCGAAAGTTCCTCGCGAAAGGGAGTGCACGGGACGCGATGTTTTCGCGAAAATAATTTACTTCGATTGCCTCGAGATTGGCGAGGATGCGTGTGTGAGGGATGTTAAAAAAAATCCCAAGGGTGTGACTTCAGTTCCTGCTGGAAATATAGGAGATCGTGGAAAGTCTGAACAAATTTGAGAGGCCTATAGATAAGGTTTGAATTGCATATTGGGATTTGTAATAGCATTTTTGTATTATACAAAAGAGAGAATTTAGGGGTCAAAATGTAAATTTCGTATAAATCTCTTTTCTTGTTTTCGAAAAATCCATTCCCAAGTTCATCCTGTCCTTACGTTTTTCAAGGAATTGACCTACAAAGACGCCAACACGAGAATCGTGTAGATCTCACTATTCTGCGCAATAAAAACAATTTTTTTTTCCAAAATTCCCAGTGAAACCGACGTTTCTTTATTTTTTACGAAATATCCAATATTGCGCGCCGCACGGGCGTTGCCGTCGAGTCAGTGTCTACAATTCCTGTGTACACGGGATACCTAAGTGATAAAATAGAAATAAATGCAAATAATCTTGCGCGTAGTGGCATTTTTGGTGCTTGTGCGAAAATCGCGAAGTCGACAAATATTTTCTTCCTGTGAATTATTCTGAAGGTAGTTTATAATTTTATAAATAAACTAACAGAAGATCAAACGTTTATCTTCGTTAATGTTCCAATTAATCAACGCTTCAAGGGCAAAATGAAAAGTGTCATGATATCGTGTATGTGCGTGTGTATTAAATAAAAATCAAAGTGAGAAAGAGGAAAAGAGGAAACTTGTATGATTCAAAAAGCGGATATGTAAAATCTACCGTCGTGTCTTTCCGTCGATAAATTCTGTTTGCGTGTTGTGAAAAGTGCAGTAACGTCGGTTCGCATTCGTGAATTTTCAAAGTGAAGAGTGAATAAATTGAAAAGTCAAGGAAACCGTTAAATTAAAAAAAAATCAGGAACCTCCGTGATTTCGTAATAGCACTTGTGGTCATCGTCAGTCAGTGTCTCGTGTTAATCTGTAAACAATTTTTGTCGAGAAATATGAAACAGAAAAATGTGCAACAAATGGTTCGTGTATAAATCGCGATTATAAGAACAAAAAAAGGGTAGTAAAGACACCAAACATCCAACGTTAAATCCCTGCAATTCATTAGACTCAGGATAAAGTGCATATTCTTATAATATGAATAGTGCCTAAATTTATCTGATAAAGTTTACAATTGTTTTTTCGATGTGAGTTCCCATATAAAAAGAAATCCAGTCAGGATTCTGTATCTCAGTGTTGCTCGGGGAACATATGTAGTAGCCATCATGTTTTATGAAATTCACGTCGGTGTCACGGCCATTAAATCGTTTCGCTTGCATCTAGTTCTTTCTCACTTTTCCTCGTTCAACTGTACCTTTGTCTCTATTACTCTTTATCTCGCTTTCATTTATTTTGTTATTCTTTAACAAACCGATTCAAAACGAACGAAACCCATTTCTCCTATAATCCCGATATAACATTGAAAGGAAAGAGTGAGAGGGATAGCGAGATCGTAAGGGAACAAAGTAACCCGATTAGCTGCGGTGTCTAGGTACAATTTGAGGATGTCACGAGCATGCAAAAAATAGACGAAAATATATAACGTATTCAAAAAGAAAGAAACAGAGAAGGAATTAAAAAATAATAATAACATTGCCACACTACTACAGCATTCCCAGTCGAAAATGTTACACTGGTTTGAATCTATTTATTCCACACGAGGACTATGAGGCTGATATTAAGATTATGGAAGAGGAAAGTTCGATTGAGTTAATCCTCTATGGGCCCGTGTAACATTCAAGTCACATACTAATATATCGATAATTTAGTAATTTATTTATACGTTGATATTTCTTGATTTCACGTAACATACATTTTTTTATAGTCATGACAAAAAATTCGGTCCATAGAGGGGTAACACGCCAGTTTGAGTCTCAAATCGTCAGTTATGTCCAAAAATGACAATTTTTGGTTGAATGTGTTCTTCACAAACATTATTTTGAACCTCAATGTTCTATTTTTCAGGCAAAAATGTTAGAGCTATTTTCGGCCTGAAGATCCTAACTAGTGATTTCGGTAGGAATTCCAGGTTAAGATTCTAAATCTGTATTTACGTGCTCTTGTTAATCCCAGTATTGGCATCAAAGTTCTACCTGTAGGATCACTGAAGTTGACGTTACATTCCAGTCGGCAGACCTAATGAATAAAGGAATAGAGGTTGCATAGACTCAAACTAGTGCTAGATTTTCGACTTGGGGTTACACTCGTTTGCAAAAACTTCTTGGAAATAACATGGCGTTGTATTTTCATTTTCGAGGAGAACAAATTGCCTGAAAGTGAAAGGGAAAATCATTATTTTGGTAATTGTGAGCTTATCGGATCGAGGGGTAAGCATCAACGATTTAAGAAGAAAGCCATTGCAGATGAAACTCCATGAAAATTTGGTATGGCTTTAAAACAAATGACGGGCGCCGTCGAAAGGACGTTGGTAAAATTCTTTACGGCGAGGACGGAAATTATGTTTGGCAAAAGCAACGAAAAGTAATTGGTTTCTGTGTACGCCGTTGAAAGAAGGAAAGATGAACGGTCCTGTCTAGTGCTATATCCGGGGAAATTGTCCGTCTTGGTAATCTCACCGCTGGCGCCGGATAATCGTTCGAATCCCAAGGAAATGGAAAAACAATTTAATGCAAATCTCTCGATAACGAGAATCATCCCTTCGTCTATTCTCTGTTCTCTGTCTTCGTCCATTCTTCCACCTCTCTCTCCCCCTACCCTCTCACTTCAAGAGACGGTGATAGGCAAATCTGTAAAGAACGATCTTCCCTTCGTTTCCTTTTATATTTCTTTTGTACGTTTTTTTTAAGTGCATCATTTGGAACAGCTATTGATTCAAAATTCGAATTCACGTAACGGATATATATTCAATTCTCCAATTAGAGGCTATATATATATATGTATATATATATGCCCTTTGTTAGGAAAATCTTAAAATACTTCGGAATATAGGTAGAAAAAATTCTATATGTCGACGAGGCCTAACCTTTGAAGGAATCGTAACGCATTTCTCAACTAGAACTAGTGACTTACGTAGTACATGATCAGTATGATTCTTTCCGAGTGGTAAAGGAACTATAGCTCTCATCGTCTCCGCCATTATTATTCCGGATAAGAATGTGGCATCACTGGCGCGGGTCGATCGTCGGACGTGAGAAATGTTTTAAACTTTTAGTCGCGAAGAAGGTAGAAGTTTTTTTCCTTGTTCATTTCATTTTTTCTATAGTTTAAGCGACACGGGACTCAATAAAAACGCCATTGGCAATGAAGTACACGTGAATACATCATACGTTCCGAGTAAGAGTCTAACAGAACGTCATGCTTACGTAATACAGCACCTGCAGAATTGCACGCAAAACTCCTTAGCCTAGGGAATTAATTGAAAATGTACGAATTAATGGATGCCAATGCATCTCTGATGTAACCCTGAGAGTATCATGAAGTCTGAATATCGAACAGATATTCCAATCGATTAAAAACTCGCTTAGAGGAAAATTAAAAAGAGATAGAGATTCTTCTACTACGTTCTATTTTGCCTAGGGATTGTTGGGAAACAGAGGGAGCCACGGGGTTGGAACTAGCAAGTGTAAGTGAAGCCCGGTTTGACGGTTAGGGAGGACGTCAAACACTAGAAGCAAACTACCAGAGGGGTGCTGAGCACTGTGGCGCAGTAGAGGCCCTCGTGAATTCAGGCGGGAACTAGCGTAGGGATATAAATTGTAAAATATAGAAGAATTATTTGCTAACCCAAAAAAGATGTATCTACACGTTGTCAATCTGCGACGCATTCGACTCAATTAAATAGACGAACGTTCGCGTTCGTTTTTATGCCTCTCTAAATAGTCTTTCAGAATGGTTTTAGTCTCTATGGTGTCATCCTTGTATATTCAGCTCTTTCTAGGTTCTACGTCGATATCTCGGTGTCTGCTTGTTGCTGGCTGTACCCCGTTCGGGCAATGAGTCTCGTCTCGTTACTAGCGATGTACCGTTATTTCTTCGAGGCGTAACTCGTATTACTGTACACACAGTGGGTAGGCCACAATGGCGTGTTAATGC
Organism: Hartigia nigra; assembly: GCA_031001745.1. Taxonomy (NCBI): domain Eukaryota; kingdom Metazoa; phylum Arthropoda; class Insecta; order Hymenoptera; family Cephidae; genus Hartigia; species Hartigia nigra. Next base: position 3,337,193 of record JARPRG010000374.1, read on the forward strand.
TGTCGCGAGGTCGAGCCACCGCGTTCATGTCGATTCTATCCAGTATTTAACGGTGGTCCTGTTTTTCTACCGCGTGTCTCACGACGTTTGCGTCCCTTTTTCACGGTGAAGTCGGGATGTACATAGTGTACGTAGAACGAAAGACCAGCTGCTGGAGCTCGTGTTGGTCGTCACCTTGATGCTTTTTTTTGCCCTTCCCCTTTAGATCTCTTTTTATATAATTCTCCTCTTTTTCTTCTTCTATATTACACCCACTCTCCTTTGTATATTTTTTTTTATTCATCTTGTCATTCCTTCAAGGTCCTTCTACGAAATCTCTGAAATCGTAAGTAGTTTGAAATTCTTCGAAGTTGTGACTTACATAGTTTGGAAGCTCCATGATGGACGTCTTTGGTATTTGGTATAGATATTTTTGGCTAGTTTCAGGGTACCCTCGGTCGGTAACAGAATTCATTTTGAAAGGACCCGGAGATCGTCGGTCAAGTAGAAACTTTTCTGACACCATACAGATTAATGGGTGGTGTCCTTTTCTTTGGAATCAGGGGGAGTCCCTTCTTTGTTTTTATGGTATTTACGTAAAACGAGATATCTAGGGTGATCCGAAGACTTCTGTTTGTTTGCTCAGTGACTAAAGTTAAAGTAGCAACTTCTAGACAAGGTGTATCATACGTGTTCTCGTAGGATTGAATTTCTGGGCTCGCTCGCAGTATTTAAGCGTTACGTCAAGACCATGGATCGCGATAGGCACTTACTTGGAAACGAGTTATTAGCATAGAAATCCGTCGAATCATCATACACTCGGTTGTCTCATGCGTTCACTTCGATTTTCCTCATATTATTTATGTACACTTCCTGGATCGTAGTTCTCTGGCGTCTCGTCCTAAACCTTTTCTCATTTCTTTTTCTTTTCCTTAACCTGCTCCATTATATTCAGGCTATTACTACGCTGAAGATGATCCTTGGCATTATGGATATCCATCGTCGCGGAACACTCCTCCCTTCTGTAGATCCCTGAACTCTAAAAGGCTCTTCACTTAGAATACCTCAGTTCACCGTAGTCTAAGGTTTTCCATAAGAACAGAGAAGACTGTTACGTACTTACTATACGAAATTGTCTCTATTGTCTTTTCTTTGACCTTATTACTTACATTCGTATTTCTTCTGCTTATCTTCATATACTCCTACTATTAGATAGGACTATTCTCCAAAAGTTCTCTCCGTTACGCTCAGACGCTTCCCTGCCTCTCTTTTCGGCACGACGACGAAAAGAGAGACAGAACCACCAACGTATATTGGAGTGAAGTTTTGGAACATAGCCTAAACTTGATACTATATATAGCGAGAGGACCCCTATAAATAGAGAAACAAACAAAAGAGTGAATGTTGAAAAAGAATTCATAAATGTAATCTTATAAAATATTCTTACATGTATTATATATTTTTTCTCACGTCTTTTCTATTCTTAACCAGTGTCATCTTTTGGGTTTCAGGTATGACCGGGTGGATCTTGAAGAACATCCAGCAGCAAAGCAATCCCCGGTTGATCAAGCAAGACGACTGAGAATCAAGAGAGATATTTTGCTTTGTTATCAACCCTGGACCAAAGGGGGTCTGGTACTGTTCCCACACGTAGTGCGCAGTATTTGAGGCTCTGTGTGAGGTATTAAAGGGGCCGCGGATGAGAATGAGGATGAGGATGAGGACGAGGACATCCTCCCGGATGGATAATGACGACGACGGCGAATCGCGAGTGGTCGGTGCGTGCGCCGCGAAATGCCGAATGTCTTCATGGCAGTGCGACGTCGTGGTGCCTCGTCACCGCTGAGTAAAATCAGCGACACGTGGACATCGCCACGAGATATGCGGACTTTTGCACGACAGGCAAAACCGGAAGTCGCCAGAGAGACCAGGGCGGATCGCGCGCCACCTAATCGGTGATAGGGGCGCGTACTGATTAATCAAAGAAGCAACCGCGGGCTCATTCTACTCCGATTCTCAATTGTCATCCAGCACGAATCGGGCTCGGGGGGTTCGTCAGCCCCAGCTTTCCCAACTGTTTCCTATCCCTGCATCCTTTCACCCTATTCTTCGCCTCAATTTTACCCTAACAAATTCTTGCACCGCGTTGTCCACCAAATCAGGATTTTGTCTCATACTGAGTCCTATGCCTGCAATTTTTTTTTTTCGTTATCAACCTAGGCTGCAATTTCATTAAAAAATATTCTACATTCTTCTCCACTATCTTCTTCTATTCTAAATCTTAATAACCTGTCCTGTTACGCTGACCATTGTTGTCCATCTTGCGAGAACAGCAACTGACTCCATTACTCTCTCCCATTGTTCTATATATATATATATACACACCTATATCCCGTTCTACTCTTACCCTTTTGTTTTTAAATGGGCACGGTCAACGATACGACTAGTTGTTGTTGTGTATAGATATCCACGTGAGGATGTGAGATACGTTTGCAAAATAAGTGCGTGTAACTCTGTGAGGATATGTGATACGTGTACGTCTGTCTCTCTGTGCTTAGATACTGAATGAACAGTGTGTTAACGCTAAGGACTTTTTGGAAGCGACGCCGAAAATATTTTTTATTAATTTCTCACTGCAGGCGTTCCTCGCGCGTCACGATAAGTCCGTTACCTTAGAGGACGAGGAGGAAACGAGCGAAGGAAGAGGAGAAAGAGAAAGGTAGAATACAAAAATAGAGGATCCATGTGGATGCTGCGACGTGTGTCACACGTGTATGTGGGTGTAGTGCAAGAGTATCTAAATGTCTATACATGTACGTTGACCGTATAGGTTGTGAGAGTCAAGAAGTCGCGGGCAAACCTGGTGTGTCGTGTGGCTAGAGCTCTGTAAAAATAGGAATAAAAGCTGACGGAGAGCAAAGGAGAGCCCGAAGGGAGAGGGATAGGCGAAGAAAAAAAAATTATAACGAAAAAAATAAGGAAGCCTTTTATAGTGAGGTAAAATTATTAAAACCGTACAATAACAGGTGGCGCAACCCCTTCGAAGATAGATATTCGGGAATAATAATTGAAGTACATAAAAAGGTTATTTATGTATATATATACGATGAGTATATATATTTATACGCTATTATAAATATATATATATATTGTGTGTGTACAGTGAAGTACGCTGGGTGAGATACCGTGTGTGAGAGACCTTATTTAAGTGAATGTATACACGTCTTGTACGTGTCGCTGAGGCTCAACCACCTTCCTAAGGAAATTCAAGTTCCTTCCTGCCACGGCTGACGTCATTATCGGTGAGTTTCGCCATTGTCTATGCGTCTTTATTATTAGTTCAGTTCGTCATTCGCTTCTCATGGCCGTTGTCATAGATCTCATCAATCTGATCCACGTCCTCCAGCTGCTATAGCACAGTGAAATCGATGATTGTGCTCGCATCATTTTATTACTAAATTAATACCCAGTTCTCCATGTACGTCCTAGCAAGTCTAAAAAATACTGTTGCTTGTGAGCAGAGAAAAAAATTCATTAATGTGTGCCATTCTTGACCACGGATAATTCCTGTGGTTCTAAAATGGCTTCCATTTTTCATAAACACTACTTAGTTGTCAGACAGTGTAAGAGCACGAAGATGAGCGTCATGATGGCTAAAAGGGTTAATAAATATTTGGTTTATATATATATTGGTATAGTGAGTATAGAGTGTCGAGTGCGTTCGTCACGGAGACGGTTTAGCTGAAAGGAGAGGGTGACGTAACCGTGTAGAATGCATCGTCTAAATTCGTATTCACGTCAGCGTGTTCCTCTGTATAGGCGCGACTACCGAACTTAACCAGTCGGCATTGGCCAGTAACATACCAACAGTATAGTAATGGTGCACGGGAAGAGATTGGCTTCTTACGATATTATCACTCTTAATATCGTTCACTTGTCAATGGTTCTCAATTCTCTATGTAGATTTGTTAACGCGTACGGACTATAGAATTTATGCTTCAATATATGCGATGTAACCTATGTCTATACCATGAGGTAAATCCAAAATCCAATTTTCTTTATGACTATATCCTTCCAGGATGACTATTTCTGATTATGCTGAAACTGGGAGTTCGTAAAGAGATAAGACTGATAAGGAATGTCGCTGGAAGTCTATTTCTATTAGATTATGGGATCTGGTTCCATCATCGTTATAGGTGCCTTTGACGGAATTAAGCATCGCTTAGAATATACATATCCTTGTAGCACATAAGCGTTACTTAGCGTTGGATGTTAATAGAACAAGTAGACGGGAATATATGTACTAGGCAAAGAGAAATGGACCTGAAGCAGTTCGAGGGATATATTGGTACCTCTGAGGTTCAATAGGCTGAAAAGTACAAAGTTCCAAAGTGAAAAGGTATTAGCGATTCTTCCTAGACTCGGGAGAGTAGCCTGGGATTTTCTCAGGTAGGGATAGATCCTCTAGCTCCTACTCTCTCACTCTACCACTCTCCTAGCATCCCTCCTCCAGGTACTCACTCTCCTCCATCCCTCTTCCTCTGCATTTTCCGCCATATAACCTCCTACTACCTACAACCCCTATCTCCCTTCTCAACTACGCCCCTGACGAGTCGGTCGATACCTGGTGATATATATATATATATATATATATACTGTACTGTAGGAGAGACCCACACGAACACGACGTACTTACTTCTCTAGCTTCGTGTATACGCGCGGCACACAGTAAGTCGTACATATGCAAGTCATGTTGAATACGTAGACCCCTCTTGTCCCTGTGTATTTTCACAGAGCCAATATGGCGCAGCAGTTCAGCTTTAATATTTCCAGCAAGCTTTCCCTGAATTTAAGTAAAACACCTTTACTGAGTGACTTATGATTTAGGTTTTCATTTTGACCGCAGAACATTTTCAACTGTTTTTTAACGTCACTGTTAAATTTCTGCTTTTCAATATATATTGAGAATATTTTCTTCACCTGTACATTCCGTTTCATCTTTTACCTTTGAATCTTTTTGGTTCGTCTCGCCTTTTACGCTTGAGATTCAAGAGTGCTGTATCCTGGAGATGACTGAGTACGTCCTGGCGTCAAGTACTCCGAGGCTTAACGAATGAGTCATGGTTAAACAAGTGGTAATACGCGATCTCTCATGAAATCGAATGAATACATTGAATGCTGCAAGGACTAGCAGTTAGTCAAGTCGGATAGATAGTCAGTCAGTCAGTCAGTTAGTTAGTTAGTTAGTTAGTTAGTTAGCCAACCAAGCAGCTCCAGTGTGACTAGTCAGCCGCTTAGCTTGTATGAAGTCAGCAACCAATAGCCAACGACAGACTCAGCAGCAATGCCGTAGGCGAACGTAACGGTCGTTTTTAACGACTTTTTCATAATACGAAACTTTTGTACTTCGCAGCGCTGCTATTTTGCCAATATACGGTGATAGTTTCTAATATTCTCAGAGTTCCTCTTTTTTTATCGGATATCATCCAGGATTGAATGTGTCGCACCGGCTGATTGGTTATTTGCCACAGGATTCTGTACCTGCAATACAGACGGCTTATCCTTGATCGGAGTCCTGTGATTGATCGTTCTGCAAGAAACTTTCTGTAGCAGTACTAGTACTTTTTGTATATTGGATACGTTATGGCCTTCCTATTTCTCAGCACTATTCACTGGCGCACAGGACCAGCTTCGTGTCAATTCTCAGTTGCTAGCTCTTGCGGTCTGTTTTTCAGGCAGTGCGCACGCGCGTTCCTAGTAGTACGTCCTCTTTAGTTCAGGTGCAGAAGTATTCCAGGACTACGTGAATCATATTCGAAAGTGAAACAAATATTTTCGAGTTTGTTCGTATCTTCGTTGCCATGCTTAAGATCGCAAATATTGATTCTTCCTGACGCAACATTTTTCACAATTATCCGTTGTATATGCATTCACTTATGCACGTCGATGCGAATATTCCTTGACATCTCGAAATACTTAATTCTCATTGCTGTTATCGAGATACCAAGAAAAATATAATCCTACCTGGCTTCATTTTAAACCGGGAGCTATCTACGTCTCTTCCCTAAGATCTGACGTAGCCGTTTGAAAACCTAATCTATAAATAAACGTAACGTAAGCCTATCGCCATTGGTTCGGTGCGTCAACGTTATCAATGACATTGGTGTGTACTTTCTTTAACTTCTTGCGCGAGAAAGCTTCCCTATAAATTTTACATGGCACAGGAACTGGAAGTTTTTTTTTTTTTTAGTTGTGCACCATGCTTTCGAAATGAACCGCTCGTGAAAGTCATGGCGTACTCACCGATGCTTGGCAATGGGTAGCCGCCATTAACCATGTAGATGGTGCTTAATATTTTTTTTAAACGATCTACATTCATACCCACATGCACTTCTGTATAGAGACCGCCCTGTATCCCGTAAGCTTTTCAACATTCTTGTATAGATGGTAGAAGATACCAAAAAACTGGCAGTGATAAATTAGATGAGAATTTAACAATTCTATCGCGACGGACTTTAACGATGTGGGAATCGGATATTCTCGGGAAGTTCCCGCCGTTTTCCTGCGATCTGGCGAAACAGCTGGCTGCCTCACTCGTGCATGTGACTACACGTACGAGTGTAAATTAACTCTGCTCACATATATATACATATATTCCCTTCTGCTGGTTCTTTACTTTTTCTCTCTTTCTCTCTTCTACTCTCGCTCGCTACTTCACACTTTGGTATGTCGTTCTCTCTTTCTCTATCTCCCGTTCTTTATGCAGTATGCGCCTATCTATGCTCTTGGAGCTACTCATCCAGACGAGGCAACTATATACAAAACTGCCTCAAACTTTAATTTAACGACCAGCGAACTCGTCGTTGTGACGTCTTTGAACCCGAGACACGTTGAATAACGTTGAACTTCTGAAAGACTCTTGGCGAATTTCTATCGGGCGGATGCTGAAATATTGTTGTGTTCCGAGCAAGTGTAACTTGTGTTTTTTTCCTAATTTTTTTTCCTTATTATATAATATTCTTATCTTAATAATTAAAAATATTTTTGGTTTTTTTTTTGTACGTCATCTATTGAGACGTCAGATCTTTTAACAAAAGCTATTACAAATAGTAAACACACAGGCACGTTTTTTTTAGTAGAGAAAAAAATCAGATACACCAGAGCATTTTATGCGTTAAGAATTCGTATCTCGTTTTATCTATATGATAAAGGACTATGTCACAGTCTCACCTCTTCACTCGTCTTTCCACATTAGGTTCGATGACGTAATATTTTTCTACGATGTCTCCCGTGTGCATCAATCCGATGTGGCGTAGCGATGCCAAATGAAAAGACAGTGGCGCCGTTTGTGACGTTACTCTTATTTTATTTTATTGCCATTCATGCATATATATCTGATCAGTACGTTCTTTCATGTTCTTTCTCATTCTTTGAACGTACTTATTTCAGTCTAAAAACTGATTTTGCATTATTCCTTCTTTTCGATTCAATGTCACTTCTTTTTTTTATTTATTTTAACCGTTTTCTGGCATCCTCGGATCTGTTTAAAAGTATCAGATTTTATTATTTTAGAATTGAAACAAATGATATTTACAAACAGCGATAGGATATATGGTAGATGATGGTTTACTGTGAAATGGAGGTAGGTAAATCAATATCTCTCCTGATTTATACCGGGGTGTAGATCGAGGATCCGTAGGATGATCTAAACCCGGGTAAATAATCGCGGCTCTTGGTTCGTTAGGTGTCGAACATCCTTGTACAGTTATATGTAGGAGTGTACACAATGGGTGTTCATTGCTGGGGCCTTAACATGGACAATTGGAAGGACCCTATCTCGATGAATAACAGTGTCTCTCAAATGTACTAGTTAAAGCCTGTGAGACAGATTTGCGTAAGTGTACACAGTGCTCCAGATATAGATTGAATATTATATAAAATTGTATAAAATTTATCCCAATGAATATTGAAAGTCTTAAAAATAATTTTGAAATTCTGTTACGGAAGTATAGTGCACGAGAGAAAAGTTCACATTGTTATTTCTCTGTTGCAGCACATAATGCGCTAAGGGTGATGGAGACAGTGGGCAAGCAAGTCCAGGTAGTGAGTGGACTGGGGGTGGGGGGTCCCGTGGGCCCGGTGGGTCCAGTGGGGGGAGAGCTGCATCGTCATCACCACCCCCACCCCCACGAGGGCCATGGCCACTCGCTAGTAACTACGGCTACCCCCACTAGAGGTCAGGCCCAATCGCATCAACCGCAGCCACCACCCCCACATAACCAGCACCTTCCAGCGAGGTCTACCCCTGTTCAGCTCCATAGGTAAGTCGTACCAATCTACGGAAAAGATTATATTATGCTCGAGAATGCTCTCTATACGAAAAGGGATGCTGTTTTGTGTTTCTAAGGGTATTCGGTAGGTCGGTATCACTCCGTGTTTCCTGGACAATATAAAAAAGAATCCAGGATTCCTGGGAACTCTTTCATTTTGCTTGGACACGCCATGACGAGTTGTCTTGCCGTATAGGCATCGTTGGTGCCCGAGTTAGACCACAAGAAACGTTAGACACTCTTAGATGGGCATTCGGATACCCTCGGACCTCGACGGAAATACCCGAGTCAAGCTGTCATGAGTTGTATCTATTATGTGCGCTCAGAAACCCGAGGCCTCATTCGGGATTCTTCGGCTCGGCAAGAGCGCACGAAGGTGGGGGCCATCTTGATTTTCGGATACAAGTCGAGTTCAGCAACACCGGGAAGTGCTGCGTGGAGCGATTTCGCCGACGCTTTGACGTTGGACACAAAGCGTAAGTGCGCTAGCGACGCTCCACATGATCCAAAACGTATTTTCGCTTCTACGAAGTTTCACGTTGGATCAGATAGCGATGCTTTTTATACACATCTCTAGTGTTACCTCGCGTAAAGCTTGCAGACTAATGTCATCATCATCTGGCTATAAATATAGTCTGCTTCTCACTAATTGAATACATTTGCTTGGTCGGATCTTTATTTTGCACATCATTGAGACACTACCACTCTAGAAAAGAACAGTCGTATCTGATTCGTTTAAAGAAGATAGACAGCTGGTTTATCGTTATCAACCGGTAATGTTTGTCTCGATAAGAGTACGACCCTATCGAGTTCTATTAGTCGACGTTTCGACTGGTTAAAACTACCACTGCGTCTCTATGCGTTGCTGCCTGCTGCTTTCCTCAGTCCTGACGTTTCTTATCTCCTCTTTCAAGGTTTCCTTTTTCCATCTCCTCTTATTCTTCGCTCTCCTCGGTATGATCAACCGTCTAACTGAACAGCATCTGCATACATCCACAGCCACTTTGTTATATATATATTAGAGGCCGGATTGATTTGTAAAAAAAATTCTCCTAGCCACCATTTCCGTCAGAGAAATCACACGTGTTTGTTAATCTTCGTCCTTCGGCCAACTTTCATTAACAGGATATTATCGCTGCCAATGCTGAATCCGTTCAATCGCCATTTTCAACAATGTATACAGAGCACTATATTATTTAGAAAATTTTCTGCGTCACAATTAGTGCGGCGTTACCTTTCAGATCTACGTAACCTCTCTGTTATTTTTTATTATTTTTAATGCTTTCGAAAATACTTTAATCAACTCATTGTCCCAGCATGACTATCATAAATATTCAGTTGAACTTTTTAAAATGGTATTCTGAACGACATAACTTTTCTCATGAATATCGTCAGTCAAACTCAGTCGCAGCATGTCTAAATACGCGAAGCGTATTAATTCGCGTAACGACTACGTAATTTATTATTGTCTCGCGTATCGTCTCGCAAACCGCAAAGCGGTTTCGTACATCTTCCCTTAATTTTGTAACGTATCCAGTCACCGTCTCACGTCGATAAAACTATTCATCGTAATTTCCAAACTTCCTGCGGCTTTCATTTTCCTATACTATAGATATATACTCATTGTCCTCCATCCGAGGATACATCTCTCACCTCGTAGCTATATAACTTATAGTTTATCTACAAGTAAACAGACTTTCTGAAAGGGCCATCTCCCAATGTACTTTCAATGTACAAAACTTCCCTAGACTCTGTTTTACCTGTGGATTGACTTCGCATATAAATGTTTTGTATCTTGTTTTTATTGTCCTTTGTTTTTTTTTCATCAAGGCCAATACTTGCTTTGTCGTATCCGGTTTCGTCGAGATAACCATGTTCCCATAAGAATTTCGTAAATATATTCTCATCTACATCTACCATGGTATTTACATCTTTCACGAGGTCTCTTCTCGTAAAGAAACGAGGTTCGTTCGAACGCCGCAAAAATATATCCGAGGCCATCTTTTCTTCGTCCAGTTACGTAGCTCGTTCTAAATTATCCATACGGATTTACCAACGATCGGTAACACCGCGTGTTTCTCTCTTACGACGATTACAAAAACAGTTTCGTATTGTATTATGGAGTTGAAAATCTGTTTCGCTCTGACATTTTAGATTGTGAAAAGTCACGGTGCTTTTTCATTCTCACGAGAGGGAAAACTTCACTGACACAGAAATATGCCGGTTCGATGGATGGGATGGGCGGGATCGATTTAAAATCACACGCGGCTTTATTGAAAACGTACCCGCGACACACGTAACGCTCTCTCGTCCATTGATGAAACGATAATACAAGGAACGGTCGCGCCATGTAAACTTCGACAAGGTCGACGAATCGGCGACACGTATTACATATATCGTTGGATTTGTGGTGGTGAAAACAGGATTTGCCTTCATTAGTGATGGACTTACGATGAAAAATAAAGAGCGTTACTGCGATCAATTTTGTTGATCGATTAGGTTTATTAAAAAAAAAATCATTTCAATACTTCACTCAGGCAGGACACGACGTTCATCTAGAATCCTGTTAATTTGGAATTCAAAGTTTTAATAAATTTCCTCTTTTCTATTTTTTTTCTTATAATCTTACAAAGAAACGTAGGTATTCGCGCTTCGCGAGGCAGCATGCTTCTTCTCTCATGGTCTTAGCAAGGCACTGCGCATGCGTATTACCGTTCACCAGTACCGCTACCTGTCGATTCTAACCTCAAACGTCAACGTGCATGATCTTTAACCTCAAAAGAGTTTTCAGTGCTTGTCTCGATGTTGTCATTTTTCATCTTCTCTGTTCGTGCGATATAATGTATATGGATACGTTTGTGCTGGACATGTCTCGAGAAAGGACACTCGGTGACATATAAGAAATCAACTGGACGCACGATGATCTGCGATCGTGACACAAGTGATAGTAGTGCGGTATGACATAATGGTATTTATCCCAGGGAGCAAATACAGAAATTAGACACCAAAATAAATTACTTTCGTAAGGATATCTATTGGTGACACGAACTCCGATCCTTTATAGTTCGAATGTACGACGCTATCTACTAGGCTACAGTTGCCTCACATCAGTGTTCGACAAAGGTGGACTTACGAATATTGAGGTTACATGCATGTATATCTGCCTGGACGATGAAGTAAGTTCCCATGTTTCTACCGGAAGCATCAAAATCATTCCTGTGTTTGTGTGCTACGAGATTTATCGACCTATAGTATAACGTGCTACGTAATATCAATGAAGACTGATCATCATTCGGGCGTTCTTTTTAGAGCATACTGTTCCGCTGAGTTTATGTGAGTTCATTGGCTCCACTGCGTGATGTTAGCTTGCCGAAATAATGCGCAACAGTACTTGAATAATTGCGAATTTGGATCGCGACCATTGCCGTGTCATATACTATGGGGAAATTTTTCGTATTCCAAGAGCGACTCGTTCCCTTGAAAACGTGCCTGAGATAAAGTTTGGCTGGCTTCGAAAACGGATGGCAGGTCATGCGAGAAAGGGAAAAGAAAAAAAAGAGACAAAGGAAGAAAGAAAGAGAGCAAGCAACTGCTGCGTGGAATGGAAAAACAAACCAAAATGTAGTTGTCGGTCGGTGAAATGATTGTGGCCAACTTAATGAGAGAATAATATCGGTCTGTGGATGGATCACGGTTATTTGACGGTGAAATCATCATTCCCTGGGGGAAAAAGAAGACAAGATATTGGATAAAGGAGGAATGTAAAAATAAAAGGATGTCGAAGACGCAGTAAGCATGCAGAAAACGTTGCCGTAATGTTGAGAACTTGATGACGTCGAATAAGTATATTCCCGTTATTTTCATTGATCACTTCTTTGGCCTTTTTGCTTTCTTATCCGTCCAGTACATGATAACTCTGAAATGGCATGCGATTTTGGGCAGATTACGTAGGTCTTACGTAATCCTATTAAGGATCCAATGTTACATCAAGGGAACATTCACAGAGGATCTCTCGTAAATAAATAAGCTAAATGCTTCCATCGCCTGGAATACTCACGAGTACGATTTTTAACGATTTTTAAATAAATCTACGCGTCTCTATGTACTCCGAATATCATCTTGTCGCGTTTCTCCTAAAAATGAGTACGCAGAAGGAGAAAGAGGCCAGTCGTAGCGAAGCGTGAAGTTGTATAGCGGGTTAGGATACGCGGCGCACGGGTTCCTAAAGCTGCGACTCAACGCTGGGAACGTTGTTATTGGTGGAGGAGGTCGACACTGTGGCAGCGGACGTTGCGATTGGTGGAGGGAGTCCAAGGACGCGACGGTTTTTTTTCTTCTTTGCCTTCAACGCCACGGAACAGAACAGAACAGTATTTTTAATAGCCGTAGCCTGGCAACCATAGGTTCTTTCTCCTGATTCACTTCTCACTGCGTCTGTCTCTTTTTTCTGTAGTTCTCTATCTCCTTTTCAACGCACGATTCCCAATATGCCAGTCTGCTCTCCTTGAACTTACCGGATTAGACTATAGTCGGCGTACCGAGTCAGAACCATGACGACGTGATCTTGCGTCGGACACACTAACCTACGATACTTGACGCTTTACACCCATAACCTATAAATACCCTAATGTTTCAATACGAGTTTGCGTTAGCGATGTCTTTGACGGAGAATGTGTTATCGCTTCCGCGGCACTCTACATACACTCGCTATATCATGAACACACCACGTACCTCTATTACGGGACTTCTAGATTCTATTGCTCGTCCTCCGTCCTCTTTCCTCACCGCCAACGCCGACGCCGCTTAATGGCGGTTGTAGAATTTCCATACTTGTCAGTGTCGACAACCTTTTGTAAGACTGACAATTTTCTAGTTTAATTTCATTGTATTTTGACTATTAACAATGAACATGAATTATTGGTATATTAGCGCTTCACGCATTCTTTCGGTCAAGAATGTGCATGGAATTGATTATATCTCGAGGCGTCAAGTGAAAGGAAGTTGGCATTCGGTCGAGTAGTGATAAAGAAAGGAAAAAAAGAGTTACCGCCAAAGACACAAGAAGCGCTCAATCTCCCTAAACAAAATCATACGTTGATAATCGATGTCACTGTATATCTTTGTCAGTTCCCTGCTGACTCTGCCCGCCTAGCTCTTTTTATTGCAGACAGAGACACAGAGAGAGACATTATGACTCGTGTCAATTGTGCCAGGGTAAACTTATACGTCACATACATATTTTCCTATAGAATGTAATAAGAAATGAGAACAAGTATGCATGCGTCGTGCAATAGGTTTCTGCATATTGTATACTCCCACACTGTGTGAGAATAGTACAGTTCTTCGCATAGAACATACGTACATGTCGTTTGATCCATACCAAGTACGACGTGGCATAGACATTCTCAAATCGTGCTCTCTTACCTTTAAATTTGTTTGTATAATTTATGAGTATCTGAAATAGGGGGAAAAGCAGATCGGTGGTTGCTACAGGCATAAAGAATTCAGAAATTGAAGGAAATCACGAGACATGTGTTTTCCTTTAACGTCAGTTAAGGAAATATTTAATGAAATTGCGATGTTAGTAATCTGCCGCGGGTTCTTCACTCGTAGTTTGCAGATCCGCCGTCTCGTGGTGGCGATGTGTACTAATACGTACGGCCCTTTCCGAACTATCTGCGCGCCATCTGGTAAACGACAGTGAGTTTTAGGCCTGTTGACGCTTGCGCACTCCTTGATATCTTCTGCTTGCAGAGGTGGGAGACGGTCAGTGACCGTTACGTCATCAACGTACCGAGGGAACCATCAGTCTGACTGAACTCTGCACGAGCCTCCTCCTTTTCTCGCATGAAAACTGACACAGCCAGTGGCGTTTGATGTCGGCAACAATAACGCCTTGCGATAATCAATATAGGTATAACGCTAATGACAATGCCAGACGCTCCGGATTGTGGCGTGTCTAGCCATGAAGGAGCGCCCGGCTGGGCATTCTCTATGTCGTAGGATAATTCTTATTACTAGGGTTCAGCTGTCTCTCATCTTCGCGGGTCATTCATTATCCACCAAATTACTCAGCCTCACCCCTTTCTCTCGAGATATTGTCTGGAGAATGTTCGGGAACCAATTATGCTTTAGCGATAATGACGGCTTCGATTTACTGCCATTCGGTCCAGGAAAATCATTCTGGGATGTACGCCACGTTGAGCGGTTTATCGGATGGGAATTCTGCACGAGTAGCGATCTCCCTGGCAACCTGGATTATCTAAATATCTGGCTCCGACACACCTAGCCTTTTATTACTTGCAGATAAAGCCACAGTGGAATATTCTCCTTTACTAATGTGAAACCTTGGTAAAAGAGTCTCTATGCTTTCTCCATAGTGCAGGGATGTGCACTTTGGGATCTGGCTATTTTCCATTTAGCTAATATGCATCGTGATTACAGTATAGTGCTTTCCTTTGTCTTTTCATACCTTATTATCTTCCCTTACCTATGGTGTTTTACTATTGTCTTTATCGCATGCACACTCCATTTGCTATGTTCGTACGTACATAACCCAGGTCGGATTATTCTTTGAAATTATTTCAAGTGCATGCTTTACTAGGTATTGCCCGTAACTCAAGTTTGCGTGAACTTGCGACGTGTGTAATTCGAGCGTTACAAGAGGAGTCTGACCTCTGACACGATGCTCGACAGGGAGGGAGGTTGCTTGACCCAAGGCGAATAATGTTGTCTGGGAAAGTTAACATGGAGTCTTGCCGAACCACATTGTCGGAGAGGGACTAGGGTAGAGTACGTTTTAAACAAATTTGTAACGTCTTATGGCACGGCTCACTTTTTAATGGATTTTCCTGGATTTGAAAATCATTTTAAGTTTCTTCCTTTGTGCGCGTCTCGATTATTTTTATTTGGTCTGCCACAGAGAGTTCTTTATAATGCGTGAGAAATAACAGTTCGCATGTCTGGTAGGGTCTGTCTGACTCACTAGGCATACAATGTTACAATTTTCCACCAGACATACGGAGAGTTAAAGGAAAAAGACGAAAAATATTGTTCTATTCCGATGTATAACTCATAAATCTAAGAACTATAAAAGGAGCATTTAAATTATAGTTGGATATTGTAAAACGTGAGGATTTTCGACATGAACAAATTCTTTCTTTACAGTACTACGATATTCCTTTTTTTATTCTAATTTTTTTTCGTCGTTTTCTATGATGTATATACACATGCAATGTAGTTTCCAGGATACGTCAAGCATACTGTTTACACTAAAATTCGCCCTTGCAGTGCCAGCACTCTACCGTGAATATTCTCATTTACAAATTGTTTATTTTCTCCGTGGTCCCGTGTCTTTTTTTTCCTTATGACTTGGCTATGAAAATGTTTAGCCAGTGTCGCCACGCAGCGTCCGCCTGTGTTCTAATATCGTAAATTTAACTCCACAGGGAAAGGCAACCGTTGTCCAATACCGTGCACAGCTGCCATGTTTTTCAATTTTATTAAAATGCATAGAACTCTTCATTCGGTAGTAATTTATATTCTGAAAAAATCGTATGTCCTAGTAATCCCAGTAGTATGTCTCATGGTCGCAAGTTGAGTGACAGGAGGATCTGGCAACATTGTTGGTAGACATCGCTTCCCAGGCTCGTTCACCTGAGCTTTCGAGCTTACGCTTATAGCCGCCGTGTGGCGCTGCCTGGTGACCACGCGGACCTTTCCCCAGTTTATGCACATGCGTATTGCCCGTCCACGTGCCACGTGCAGCCTGCAACTGCGAATACTCAGCTGCACTTGCGCATCCCGACTCTCCTCCACCATGTTGCGCTCGTAGAATCTCAACCAACCGGAATTCACCCTCGCTCCCCGTACTTTCAATACGTCTTCCTACTGGCTGCTGCTTCACTCTGCTGGGGATGCGTCAAGCGATGGTGGGAGTGTACCAATCGTTTTTTTACGAACTTCCTATGCGAACGCGTTCCTCCATCTAGATCTAATTCCGGTGACGCCGATGCCGTTTCTATACTAGGTGGATGCATATGATCGCATCTGCAAAAATCTTGCCCGGACAACAAACACCACTTTTATATCTTCGTCCTTAGGCCTTTATGACCTATTTTTAAGAGTTTCCACCGTACGCACTTATTGCTCTGTTAATTAAGCATTTTTTACGTTAAATTATTAGGTAATATTAATTATACTACCAACAGTTATACAGCTATGAAAAAATACTTGTCTTTTTGTTGCCTGATTCTTTCTACTTTCATTCCTCTTCAAGATTTTCTCAGGCTCTTTAATATCTCGCTATTATATCATCAGGAGAAATAATTTAACCCTCGATACACGGAGGACAACACTTGAATGGACATTGTATGAAATAAATGTCAAACGACCGAATTTAATATGTATCGTAATAACGATTACGTCACTTTGATTCGATAAAAAATACTGTTTTCCTATCAAAAGCTCCTGTTCAGTAACTTATATAGGTACTTGTAGTTTTGTGCACTTGATTTTTGTAGAATAGAATTTCAAATGATTTTCATATTACATGTACAAAAACGGTCCTTGCCCAAAAAGTGGCCTATTCTCATTCAGCGAGCGTGTTAATAATTTTTTATTGTCATCCTTAGAAGTTACGAGTTCGTATGTGGATTTCTGCATAGAGAAAGATAAAAAAAAAGAAATAGTAAAAATCCTACGGTATGGTCAATATATACACACACGAGACTGGGGATTGGCTTTTGTGACTTTTCGAATTGGATTTCTTGTTTGATTTTCTTTTTCTTTTTTCTTTTAGCAGACCCACGCACGAGACACGTGTGTTGCTGCCGGTGATGCGTCCAACTCATAACGCGTTGTATGTCCTTTCATGTATTTTTTATCTCTTTCATCTCTCTCGTGTCTTCTTCTTTTTTTTCTTTTGTCTTTTAACTGGTTTCTATCTCAGTAACGTCTGTGGTCAACGTGCTGCTACGGATCGTTCTTAATACGACGTAGGACGTCCCTATGTGGCTGGCTGAATTGTTACGTTTCTGCAGGCTGCACCCCTGTACTTCCGTAATGTAATTAACGTAATCTGTGAAACGCTCGTATGCACCAGCATTACGTGCTGTTTCTATAATAGGTTATCGGTGTGTGATGTTTCACGGAGAAGATTATTGGAATTTATTTAAAGTTTATTGGATTGGGTCAGTTAAATTTTGCCTACGATAAAAACTAGCAGTGTTGATTCATCATGAAAATGCTATGAGGCGACACTGTTTTAGACGATTATTTTTAAGTTTTCAGGATGACGTACTTAACTCTGAAATGGTTCAACTTTTTATCAGAGATAGCTTTAACAAGTTCAGGTCAATTGCATTACCACTTTAAAGTCAATGGAAATATTAATATGGCTGAATACTCTAATTAGCTGCATTACTCAATTAATCTGTCCCATGTTAAATACGTACTGTTTCGAAATATATCGTATTTTAAATACTGTAGAGTCACCTTAGTACCGCATGTGGCCATGAAATTCATCCATTTATATAAATGTATAAATGAAGGCGATGGTTACAAATGGGACAAAGGTGATTTAATTAATAGAAATCAAATTTGAAATAATTAAGTATTAAAAAGTTTCATAAAACATTTCGTTTGTGGTATACTTTCGTAATTAATATAAAAAATTTACTAGAATTAATGGTACTAGAAATGAGTAAAAGCTTTGATAATTCTAGCCAAAAGTGATACAATGATCCAAATAGTACACTACTCTAACTGTATAATAAAAGGATGGTCGATTCCCTCGTCGATACAATTTTGTATTGCTTGTTTGAAAATTTGTATTGTTTATGGTGTTTCAGGCCGACGCAAAGCTACAGTAATATAAAAAGTAGCAGTCCAGTGTCACCCAGGACAGTTGGAGGTTCATACGTGCAAGGGGGTTCTGGTGCCCCATCTGCTGGTGGTGCGGTGGGTCCACCAGGTAGCGGTAGTAGCGCCGGCGCCACGGGCGGCGCTGGTGCTGGTGGAGGTGGGTACGTCGCGGTGCCGGTTCCTGGAGGCCTGCGATACGTCCATCCCTATCCTCCACCACCACCATCGGCCCCATCCGCACCAATAAACCAAACTCCACCCCCACCAGGTGCCGCGGCAGCCTACACTAGAGACGCCTATCGGAACGCCACCTCAAACGTGAGTTGAACGGAACGAAAGCTTTCGTTTCTTGTACTGTAGGTATCGTCTATGGTAATAATAGGCGGGAAATTAAAAATGCAAACTGGACGTGTTTTCTATGGCTTTTATAAATGCCTGTTTATACCATTATTTCCGCAGTCCTTATCTGCTTTGAACCGATGAAACGATGCTAACCGAAGCCATTTAGGAGTTGTCATTGCAGTCGATACAAGATGTCTATTTATTTCAATAGTAGTCGGAACACATTCTGGACCCACATTGTTGGCTTCTTCTCCGTTTTATGATCAGAATTTTATATGACTCGTACGTGGGAGAGCAGGCTGATCTTCGTGCTCCATGGCAAAAAAGTTCCATTCCATCGAGAATAAGCTGGGACTAATAACAGTAATGCAATGTGGCTAACGCGATTCTCACGTGGGCGGGTGAAAGCTGTCTTGAGTTCTTTTGTCTTTCAATTTTTACCCTTATTTCGCGTATCTGTTTCTTACTCTAATGTCATGTTATTAATTATTTATATTGGTCGATCACGATACTGCATTCACACCTGCGTGTAGCAATCCTCTTATGCGCGGCCCTGTTATTCTCGCGTTTTAGACTTTTATTTGTACATTAATCCACGGCGTCGCATGTCCTCGGGGCTGACACCATTCAGCTGTACATTAAAGAGAATGCTTTTGAACCCGAAGATCCCGCAATGAAAACGCCACGTTGAATTTGATATCGTACGTTCCTAACGTCCCGTTATCAGGATGAATATTTTCAAAATCTTATTGATTTCAGAAGAGGAGAGTTCGTCGCGTTTGCATATCCGATGATCCCATGATCCCTTTGAATGCTACATTGATAATCGTGCGGGGTCGTGTGGTGTCGATAATGCAGTTGCATTATCTTTTCCTCTATTTTCTTATTAAGAACAAAAAATGCAATGAGAAAACGGGAGGGGAGGGGAATCAACAGAGATGAATTAATAAATTCATTTTACTTTTACTCGGGTTTTTCAGATAAATGAAAGGGTCGCCATCAGCGTCAGTAGCAGTCCCGTGTCGCAGGTGGGCGTCGGGGTCGGGGTCGGCGTTGGGGTCGGTGTTGGGGCTGGCGAATACGTGGTTAGCAGCAGAGGTGACCGACCACGAATATCATTGCTTCCACCTTCCTCGGTAGCTCCTGCACCCTCGCCAACGGCGCCCGACTATCACACTTCTGGTGTAAGGAATCCACGAGGCCTCATGCCCATGCAGCCCGATCAGTACTGTAACCGCCCTGTGGAAATGGCTGCCCTCCAGGAGACACCGCCCTTCAAGAAAATCCGTCTTGGTCAGCCTCAATCCCAATCCACGTGTCAGACCCTCTCGTCTGTCGAATCGTGCGTCAAGCAAGAACACGTGCAACTACAGCAACCTCTCAGGATAGACACGAGGGTGGGTTACTGCAATAATGGACCTTAGCTACCTTTGATCCTGATTAGGAAAATTTTAATTTACGCGCGACTTACGTGAGTCGGTATAATACCGACAGGAACTTTGATGTACTTCATAGTGGGGTGTATGTATGGGGAGGGTGTTTGCCGAGCTTTGGTCTTGTATTAGAAGCGGCCTTCCATACCGACTGCTATCACCCTGTATTTTCGAGGGTTGATATAGGATATGCTAACTATGGTTGATTGAAGTGTTAGGGTGTTTTTAGCATTCTTATTTTGTGGGATGATATCTTTTTTCGCATGCTCACGTTGTTTCGGTTATTATATGATAAATTTGTGCTAGGAGCAGCCTGCAGCAGGTGCATATACGCCCCAGACGGAAGCAATTTCTCCAACGCTGCCCGAGCCCAGCACGCAGGAGGATGCGCAGTTCAGAAGTAATAAGGATGATCTGCTGCAGCAGATATCCAAGGTTGACAGAGAGATCGCCAAAAGGGAGTCTCAGATCAGCAAGTTACGTAAAAAGCTTAAGGAGCTGGAAGAGACTGCGAATAAGCCTCTGGAGGCCACGGGACTGAAGGTGGAGGAACAATCCCAGCAGCCAAAACATCAATCTTTGGCACAGAAGATCTACGCAGAGAATAGGGTAAGTTTAACACATTTGCAAGATCTTGTATATAGTATATTACCAATATTTATTTTTAACAATTTCTAATATCTTGGCTAATATCTTTTCTTTCAGAAAAGGGCAGAGGAGGCTCATCGCCTGTTGGATAGGTTAGGACCGAAGGTGGACCTACCATTGTATAATCAACCTTCGGACACTACTGTATACCAGGAGAACCGAACAAGGCACCAAAGCTGCATGCGAGCTAGGCTTGTGGCACGACTACGACGAGAACATGCAGATCGTGCGTCTCTGCATCGACAGCAATCCCAGACATATGCGATCTTGGTGCAGGAGTGGCATAGGAAGGTCGAGAGACTGGAAGCAACGCAAAAAAGAAAGTCAAAGGAGAGCAAGAACCGTGAGTTCTTCGAGAAAGTATTTCCTGAGCTGCGTAAGCAGCGAGAGGATAAAGAACGATTCAACAGGGTCGGTGCTCGTATCAAGAGTGAGGCTGACCTCGAAGAAATCATGGATGGTCTCCAGGAGCAGGAGGTATAAAATATATAAAAATCTACCATCTTCTCTTTTTTTTTTCGGTAAATTTTAGGAACTCAAGAGACTCGCGTGTGTCGCATGAGATTCGCGACTGTCGCGGAACTATGATAGTAGTTAGGGCAACGCAGAGTGGAGTGATGATGATGATGACTCTGGTGGGACAAATCCAAGGAATTGAGCAAATGGATGACACGTTACTAAACGCCTGTGCCAGGAATCTTCTTACTCGTTCAACTTTCCTCCCCGTGGCGCGCAGCTTCACTTGCAGTTTATTCGAGATTTAGATATGCAGAGCGGTACAAATTCCAATGGTATCTGTATCGTGCGTTGATAATACGTTTGCCTGGTACCGCGTCGGTAACGTAAAGTATGGTTTTATACATGCGGGGATGGTAACAGTAGGGATTGTGTAGCCGCGACTTAAATTATTGATTTTTGGAGTTGCCCTCGTATGCCATTGGTTGTCTCATATATTATATTTATTATAATTAGTCAGTTTTCTATGTTTAATTTCGTTTTATATGAAATTATAAATGCGTTAGTCATGATTTAATTATTATCGAAATCGTGGAGTATTAGCGGTGTTATCTAATTATTGACTTGGTACCAGTTAACTTACGGATACTTCATGGAAGATTTATTATCTTTATCGATTCCTCAGGAAGAAATGTCGACCGAGTTAAAAAATTCCATTAAAGCTCGTCAGGTTAGTAACGTGCATTCGCTCTTTTGATCCTTACCTGACACTCCGTACTAATTATGGATCATGGGGAAAATAAAGAAGTAACGCTTTCTTATTGAAAATATGTGGAAATTATATTATAATATCAGCAATTAAATCAGAGTATTATTCACACTTTTTTTTCAATTCTTATTTATTTTCTGCTTTGTAAAGTTTTATGATCAATTCTATCAAAGCAATATGGAGAACTATTCAGGGCATATCACAAATTTTAGCTGTACCTTAGGGTGACATTTGCATACAAGATGTATCATCTTGTACATAGTCTGTATTTCTTTACTATCGTTTATTCTTTAAGAAAAGTTTTGATCTAAATATTTGATCCATAAATGGTAGAAATAATCCAGTCTATGCTTATAATTTAAAAAAAATCAAAATTATCGCTTTACTCGCATCTTCATTAATGCTTTGTTTTGGTATTCTGCATACACATCTTTCATAGTCATTGAAATGTAAGTCAGCTGGCAAGTATATCGAATCATCAACATCACATCGTATCATGCTTCGAATCATATTCGACTCAACAGCATTCGAAATTCATGAAAGTGCGTTACGTTAGTTACTCATGGGATTTTTCTTCAAAAATTAATTCACAGATGGAGGACAAGAAGATGCGTTCGTACGCAGTAATTCCGCCATTGCTGTTGGACACCAAGCAAAGAAGGATTGCCTTTCAGAATAGAAACGGTTTACTACAGCCTGAGGAACTCGAAGCTTTACACAGTGAACGAAAGCTCATAAACGTCTGGAGTTCGATGGAGCACGAGCTTTTCAAGGAAAAGTACCTTCAACATCCCAAGAATTTCGGTGCGATAGCGCAATCGCTTGAGCACAAATCTGTGCCCGACTGCGTGCATCACTACTACCTCACTAAAAAAGCCGAGAACTATAAGCAGCTTTTGCGAAAGTCACGGCAGAGGACGCGAAGTTCTCGGAATAATCCTAACAATAAGGTAAATAATCGATAATCGTTGTGTCTGAAAGAAACAAATATTATTTATTCGTTAATTATTTGTCAAAATTGTATTTCAGGTGAACAACAGTAACTCCACTATCGGGCCTATAGATATATTGACGACGGGCGTCACAACGAGGCTGCAGCGCGAGCAACAGCAAAAAACGCAGGAAAATCCTCAGAACAATTCGGCGGCGACAACGACGACAACCTCGAGTACGACGACGACGACGACTGCATCGACAACGTTGTCTGGGACTACATCCTCGGGAGCCAGTCTAACGACGGATACAACTTCCACGACATCTTCTGCGGCAACGACGACAATCAGCAGTGCCGCAACGACTGTTGTCGCTACCTCGTCTACCTCGAGCGCCAAGGACGCGCGCGAAGCCAATAAGGAAAATAAAGAGAACAAAGGAGATACCAAGGATTCGTTGCACGTTAAGGATATTAAAGAGGAATCTCAATCAAGTTCGGAAACTGCTTCGGGAAAGGACGTGAAAGTCACGTAAGTTAAGAACAAGTCATCAAAATGTAATGTCTCCTATGCAATACAAAAATACGTGCATACCAATCATCCGTGTATAATCCGATGAAAGGAATACGCTTTTCGAATAATTCAGCGTCCGGTGAAAAAATGTTAATCTGGGGAAAAATGTATTATCGGATTGATTTTATCAAAGTATACACACAGCAGTTTTATAACGATTGAACTTTATGTGTTGTTGCATGGTCGCAAGGCAACTCATTTTGCGACAGCGCGTTTGTTTTTCATTTCAAATCGAAAAGAAAACCTCCAACCGATTGATTGAATTGCATCCATTCGCTTGAAAACATTGGCTGTTCAAACAATACTCACAGCCCGTTAAAAGGCTATGTCTATAACCAGTTACGTTGATTCTCATCCTCTCGATGCTAGAATATCAATTTAATCATTACAATGCCATACATTCAAGCACTATCATGATGTGAAGAAGTCTCACTTGGGAAGTTTAAATGAAAAAATCTCTCGGATACTCTTGCTGCCAACCAGGACTCTTTCGCGAGCGATGAATATTAGTTTAGAGAAGAGTCACTCTGACTCCCACTGAATTTCCTGGTATAGGCTGTATGAATCATAAGTGGATTCGAGAGGGACGTTGTACCCGTGAGTGAAAGCTCACTGAGGGATCAAATCGGGAAGGCATTAGCAGATTGTAATGCTAATCAATGGTTACCGGTTAGCGGATATTGTTTGCATACCTATGCCACTCGACGTTCATCACCTTAATTGATCGAGTTCACGGATTTCATCGGTATGGGCTTCGAATATTATCCTCTCGTTGAATCATTATTATATAGTAGGAGACTGGGACAAGTCTTAAATTTCCTTTAGCTTAAGTTTCCTATATTAGTCTGACTCACGGTTCTATCTTTTTTTTTGTGCAAAGGATAATCGTATCAGAGCATTATATTACATTCATCCATTAAATTTGCAATCTTTTAGTACGGATGCCAAGGGTACCTTGTCTTCGTCGATAAACACCAGCACAACGAACTCTACGACGGTTACGTCGGATTCTAAAGATAAGAAGAAGACCATTGGTGCTACTACCGGTACCGGCACTTCAGGTAGAACCAAGGAGAAGAAAAAGGAGAACCATACCACACCCATGGAGACCAGCGATGAGGAGGCACAGTCCATAGAAACTATTGGTGAGTTTTTCTACAATAAAAATTCTTTTTCTATCATTTTATTCGCCCATTGACAACCTAGTCTCATGAACTTTGATTTGTCACTGTCCATATTATTGACGAATCTATTCCGCTGTGGCAATTTGGAAAACGACGTCGCTGCACGACAAGCCAACGCGATAATGACTGAATAATAGATAGTATGCGATGTGTGCTTATTAGCGATACGCAAGTGATGCACCAATGGCATCCAGCGATCACTGACCGCTCTTATGATCATTTATTCGATAAGCTACTCTCGATGGTGCGCCTAGTCCGTTTTGTTATACATAATTATAACACAGTTATCGAACTGTGCATACATATGTACATGTAGTTTTCTTTTTTCATTAATTAAACAAAATGATAGGTCGATCTTATGAGCGTCGTTGCATTATTATATAGTAAAATTTTCATTTCTTTCATCTCAATTTCTTTCGGACTTCCCGAATTTTTTTACATTTCTCGCTGATAGGAACTTAGGGGAGCAACATTCGGTATGGACCATAGTGTGATTCTTTCGTACTTCTTGACCACTGCTGGTAATCGATTACGTTTGATAGCATTATTCTCGTACAATGAATTGCACCTTACTAGTACAACCTGGCTTTTCTTCGTAGCCTCCCTCCCAGCAAAGAGCAAAATTGAAGTTCTACAGGTTGAGAATAATATTTTGATGAGGCCACTTCACGCTTGGAATATCTAGGTGAATTTTCTGCTCTTTGGACTTATGTTATGGGGTCAAATGGAAAAGCGTGGAATTCCGTAAAACGCAATCGATTCTGCTGATTTTTAGTATTTCGTAGTTATAAATTCAGCCGGAGCGGAGAAAGTGGGACAAATATTTAACGTGACCTAAGAAGTGATCGCGGTTATGAATTAACGATTTGGAGTGTTCAGGGTATCAAGAGAATTAAATGATATCTAATACGCTTTGAATACATTACAAACAGAATTGTTGTGTTAATTATGTAATTTCGTGGGACTAGTATGACGCTGCCTACTAGATAAGGGCAATCGATGTTTATTTAAGATTCTCATTGGGATACAATTGCCTGTTTCATGTATCGTCAATTATGATAAAATTTTAATTAATTTAAAAAAATTCACAGTAAGATTGTTAATTAAGTTTTACATCTCTCCAGTGTACATTGGACACTGATATTCATTTATCAGACTTCTAATTCTACAGATTTACAGGTTTTTCTTTTCTTTTACTCTTTGGCCACTAAGCGTTATTCGAATTACTATTCTGTACCACATTAGCTGTTTCTTCACTTCCACTTTGTGTATCCTCGATATTTGAATGACACAATTTTCTGTGCTTGTGCACAAAGTAATAACTGGGAAACTTGCTGCCGCAAATCTTACACGGATAATATTGCACATTTAAATCCAGTAATCGGACCTCGCGTTTCTTCCCGCCTTGACGTACGTTTCCGGAGGATTCTGATGCTTCAATGGGCAGCAGATGTCTCCTGGCATGTTTCTGATAACAGTAGTGCGATTTGAACGTGTGCTTGCAGTAGGTGCACGTGTAACTTCCATTTGCGTTTCCACTTATACTAGGTTCCCCCTGATTATTATCCGTGGAAGAAGCATCCGGATGACCGTTCTCGTCGTTCTCACCATCCACGTCGTCTTCGAGGCAAGCACGTTGACGTTGAACGATGGCGCCGCCCGTAGGTGCTGAATAATTCTCATTAAGAACACGGTGAAATCGTACAGGACCGTCACAACAAGCTACATCGTACACGACACTGGAGGTTCCAGTTCCAATATCTGTACTAGTCGAACGAGAGTGTCCTCGCCGACGTGGTGGCTCTATATCCGTCACTGATATTCTCTCGCTACTTTCAGAAGGACTTGGACTCCTCGCAGTACCCTGGCCTCGTGACGCATGATCCTTCTCCTCTTCTGTTTCTTCTGATCTGTCCTGCTTCATTAGTGACGCTGGCAAACGTTCAGGACTTTCTGAACGGGATCGAAAACATGATTTTCCTGGTCCTTCGTTGTCCGTGGGTGATACTGGGGACGTTGAATTTTGTCGGACTCTGAAAGCAGCAGGAACGTTTTCAGCATTTGTTAAAAATTTAATTTTATGACTAGACCAGGAACTAAATAAGAATAAACCTAGTCTCACCTGTAAGGACGAGTGTCGTGGATCATCTGAATAGGTATAGTAGGGATTGCAGGTGGTAACGGCAAGGTCGGTAGGTGAGATAGACCAACTGGACCTGAAGGATACAACGCTGGCTGAGGCCAGCATAACGGCGGCCCAATAATCCTATTAGGAACAGGTCTTAAGACACTGCTGGCTCTCGGTGTAGGTGCTGGTAATGGAGGTGCCCTGAGTCTCAGCAAAGCTGCTCGGCACTGCTCTAGTGCACCAGGCATATGAAGAAGATGGGTGGCTAATAGAACGCTGTAAATATTGTCTAAAGTCACTTCGAGGCGACCTGTGTACATGTAATTGAGCAGCGGCGCAAAGGCTTCTCCACCTATCATCACAAAATTAATCTCCGTTACTTAACATCCATATCTTCTTCACTTACGACGAACTAAGTGTTCAGGATGAAATTTCTATTATTTACCAACAGACGACACGGAAATGGATGTCACTCCTATAGGTGCTTCGCTTCCTCCGGATGTCGAACTTGTACTAGTACTTGTTGATGTCGCTAACAATGCCTTTAAGTAGCCACTGTGCGCTGCCAGGATACCTCGATGTGCCACAAATTGGTATTCACCCTCGTTTCCAACTCTTATCAGTGTATCGGGTGGCGAGAGAGTCTCCATTCGCGGATAACTCTCCTCGCCACTGAACCATGCTCTATACAGACTATACATTTTATTAAGGATCAATTTCTACTCGAAGCACTTTTCCTTCTCTGGTTTCTTATTTCGTGATAGGAAGATGTACACTTCCGATATAATCCATCTTAATGATTTGACGCATTCTTTAGCGAATTTAATAATATTAATGATTTGCTTGAGGAATGCACGTTACTTGGTGTATAAGTGTTTAGTGTGATTTTTAGCGTTTTAAATTTAGTCGTGCGATTACAATTAAGTTAATAAAGTATGTCACAGTGTCACTGACTCTTATGAACGAGATAACTGCGATTATAATTGTTAAACGGGTTACAGAGACTTATGGGCTTTTCTTTGGTAAAATAAAACATTAGGCGAATGACAATGTCGTTGAACGAGGACTGACAGGTGCGTCGCGATCTCTTAACAAAACGACAGCTAATGACGTCGCGATGTCTGGTGTCCGTGATTTGAACGCCCGAGTCGTGGCGCGCCGCGAGGGCGGTTTTCCGAGTATCCCTTCTCCGCCTCCGTGGACACCCCAACCTGGGGCCAACCCTCGGTAACCCCTGAGCAAGCCCGGTTAGCTCAATGAGAACCGCCCCCGAGGAAAGGAGATTGGTCGCACTCTGAACACGTGGCCCTTTTTTTTTCTATACTTAAGGCTACGACGCGGAAACAAATTTTCTCTTCCCCTACCTTTATTTCGAACTCTTATATTCTTTCTGAATTCTTCTATCTAGTCATTTCTCTCGCTTCCCTATTTTTCTACGCAATTTCCCGTTTTTACTGTAGTTTACACCTATAGGGACGGTAACGAGGTTCTGCATGCGTATACCACATAAAAGTAAATTCCAATTTTATACATTGTTTATCAAACGTATATTGCATATGATTTTTCACTATAGACTAGAAAATTTTAATTATTTGAATAATTTTGACGAGGGGTTTTTTTCATAACTATTTTTAACGCATTAATCGACGACTATAATAACGCTGTGGCAATTTAATACTATTCAACACCATATATGCTTCCTTGGCGCTCAAAGTTTTTCTGAATGTTATTCTAAAGATTATTATAGGTAAGCGCGTCGTATCAAGCGAGGCAAATAAAAAGATAACTATGCCTTTCTGATGGTATAAAATCATAAGACTGTTATTACAAAACTCTGCGTTTATACATAAATAAAGAAGGTCGAATGCGAAGAAGAGATTATAAAAGGTTAAAGTGAAAGAAAGATAGTATGATAATAAGAAAGTATGAAATGTACATAAAGTACGATTAAAGGACGTAGGGCATTTTAGATACACCCTGGCTCACTGTACCCGACTGGTGGTATCAAGTACCTGCCTACTTCTCATAGCAAGAGTCCTTCCTGGATGCGCGCCTTTTGCAGTCTCTTTCCTCTGGCTTCTGATGTTTTTCATTAAATTAACTCAAAACGAGTACACTCCTCCATCTACGTGGATATTTGCATAATATAATTTATATTTCACATTGCGTTGAATTCCGCTGTATTCTATTATATACCACGGTGTCTGGCTGAATACCGTTCTCGGTCGTTTCAATTTTCTTGCTGTCTACGACTTTTCTTCTTGTTCATCCTTTACATAACATACATGCTGAGTTTCCTTCAGTCATTTCCTATATGGCGTATCCTTTTACACTCATGGAAAGGCATACTGCGTAGACCTCATCACCTTACTTTTAAGCCTTCTTAATTAAAAGATATTTTTGTCTCACAGGTATGGAGACACTATTTTTATCATCTTTAAATTTGTTCATTGTAATGTATCCGTTTATGCATCCTATCAGTTCCAGGATGCATTGGACATAAGTTGTGCTCTGAAACTTCCACACGCTTAGACTGATTTCGAAATACCCTATGCACTTAACTCAGCGTGTTCCAAGCGGTAAATAATTTTTCTTCAAATTTGAGAAAGATAGACCTTACCGTAATAAGTACGGTTGGCCGTTTGCTAAGCCGTGATCCTCAGTAATAATTGAGAGCAAGTGCCTCGTACCCTTTGAAAGGAATTGGGCGCAGTCGAGAGAGGCTACTTTATTAATAGGCTTCTCCACCCTGGGGCCACCAAAGGAATAATTCTCTTGTATAATACCTCTTGGTTGGATTTTCTTTCGCGGCCAGGATCAATCGGCTTACAGTGAAATCCTGAAATTATTTTCTTTTTTTCGATTTAAACGTGACACTGGTGAATGTCCTGAGCAGAGGAATCACATGCATATATATATATATATATATATATATATATATATATATATACATATATATAAGTAGCATGTTACAGTGGTGGTGGCGGGGGGATCATAAACAAACGTTCGCGAGAAGCTGTTGCCGTTGCAGAATAGGATAGCGATTACGCACATTTCCCAGGGGGCCAGCGCTTCAAAACTAAACCCCCTTCTCACTGGTTTCTCTGAATAGAGAGAGCGAAGCTCACCACCCACCATTACATCCGTTACCCCTCTTCGGGCCATACCACACTATACTACAAAAACCTTTGTTCCCAATAACACACTGAAACCGTTGAATATCTCAATTATCCCGGGAGTCTGTTTAATGTAATTATTGTGAAGAAAGTAAAAGAAAGTGAAGAATTTATTGTAGATGCAAAATGCAAATATAACGAGAATTGATAAAACCCTTCAATTGCTTGGGCAGATATCATGTCTACGTATATTTACATATTTCAGTTAACCTTGAAATCACGAGAGGAAATGAAGTAACTTCTCTTCGACGCCCCCGAGGCAGAATCTCCTTTTCTTTTATATATCCATCTAGAAAGATAAGAGTGAATGTACACAACAAGTCCAGGCTTCTCGGAATTCTGGGTATAGAGGAGAGAGAACGCTCGGTTTAATGCCCCAAGCTCGGTTGAGACAAGCTGAGCAAACACTTTTCATGATATTACTAGGCACGCGGGCTTCGAGGGTTCTTTCTCTCTTTCTGTAGATCGTGCACCCTTCATCTTCTCAGTATCTCGTGTACCAATTCTCTCACTCACTTATCTTCACCCTCTTATACCCTAACATTGCACATCATTTAATTTCGTACTTCCAAACTCGTAAGCCGGGTTATCTTGAAGATTCTTGGGAAATTTTGAATCTCGCGATTGAATCTTTATCGTTAAATTAATGCGGATACAAAGCGCACACGTTTTGTTCGATATAATTGTTTCATAAAAATTAATTCGAAATAGAGAAAGAAGAGAATTAAATAAATTCGCTCACGACCGAATTACTTGTGTTTTCTTGTAAATTACGTCTTCAAAACAATCATTCCTTTGTCTTTCCTAGATGCAGTTAAACAAGTACAGCACAGTCCTATAAATTCTACGTGTACAGTGAGGAAAGGAATTGATGTGAAAATTAAATGGAGTAAATATTTCGTTATATGTATATATATACACATACACTTGGGTTCGCATTAGATATAGCAGCAGAATCCGGTAGGTTCGAAACGTACGAGCTAATTAGCGTCTTGATTTACTTAATCCCAATTAATGCTTCTGTCTACCTGAGCTTGTGGTGTTCCTCTCCACCTGTGTGTGCCCATGCGCCTGCACAAAGGTGTGTGCACGGGATTCGGTGCTTCGCTACGCAAATAACGGATTATATACGTACGGTTACTTGCGTATAACTGCAGAGAGAGAGAGAGAGAGAGAGAGTGGCGCCACCAGCTGCTAGCATATCTGCACATTTCTGTCACTCTATATCAACGTTACTGCTGACTTTTACCAGAGTTGCAGCATATTGCAGCCTTCGCACGGATACAGTTTTCTCATCCTCTTCAGAAGGGATGATCGTGTTTATGAACCCAGTGTAAACAAGGCTATCCATCCGTTGCAACTTTACTGACAATGTGTGCACTTCATTTTGGTATACCGTATCTCTTCCTATGCACGAAAAACCTTTCATGGTGTCTCCGAAAGTAAGGTGCGAGAGATCTATAAGTATTATCAGATATAAAATAAAAATAATTTATAAAGATACGATCTAATGTTCATCTAAATTTATGACTACAGTCAACGTCAATATGAGACTGAGTCTGTCACGCAATTCTGGAACCTAAGTTTCATAAAAAATGCGTCAAGACATTGGCTAGTAATCGCAGAGGCTCCAACATCTAATAATCTGCTTTTCATCTCTTTGGTCCATTTTAATAAACAGAATTCAAGTATAGAGTAAGATCCTGGTTTAAGGATCAGGATACGTTCTTTGAATTTAGAGTGCTAAACGAAACAGCGGTAACAGAAGGTACATCCCGGGTTAAAAGAAATTGTTAAGAAGCTGATCAATGATTGATTTAGATTTATGAACAGGGTCAACATCAATATCATGAGATGGAGCCATATGTATCACGATATTCTGGCATGAGAACCTGATAAACTCGTCTACGAGAGATCAACTAATGATTAATTGGAATGTTGTGAACTCTATTTACTAAGATCAATCCAAGACCTGCAAGAAATCAGCAGGAGATTTCAGAGACCTTTCATTGATCAATTTTAGATCTTCCTTTTTAGCATCAGTTCTGTATCTATCACAAATCAGTGATACAGACGTTTCACAAGTAAAAGATCCTGTCTAGGGGACTCATTTACCTTAAACGTCATAGAAAGATGACGCCTTTGAAAGCTTATTTTACTCTTGAAAAGACTAAAGATTGTCTTAGTTCTATTGAATTATTTGAGAGCAATCAAAATAGAACCTGAGCCATTTAAACTAATCATTAATTGATCTGTCGTAGAAGAGTTTTTGATCAAACCTAGATTCCAGAATATGGCTTAGTCACATATTGATATTGACCGTAGTTTTAAATTTAGATCAACGACTCATCGTATGTTTATCAATAAATTTTTTATTTGGGATTTTTTTTCTCGATATAGATATAATATTATTGGAACCTAATCTTGGTATTTGAAAGTACAATATGCAGCAGTGGATTGCAAACCAGGCAGATCTGTTCCCGTAGTAAGTCCCTTGGACACGGGGACCTAACTCCCCCTAGACTTAATTGACAGATGTTATTTGCACAGTGAGACCATAATGCCATCACAGCAATCAACTGTAGTACCTGCGATTTGCTGTGTATGGGACCCCATAACGAACCGTGTGTTTGCTAAGCGTTCCCTGGTGCCCAGGACGGCATCATCAAAGCGAATTAATTGTAATTTCGAACTAAGTCGCCCGGTTCAATTGAGCTCTTCGTATACTGCGTAAAAGGATCGTAAAGTTTTCTGTGTTTTTCATAGAGAAATAATAATCGTATATCGTCCCGTCGATACTTTGCTTGAAGAGAAAATATTCATTCGAGTTAAACCTAACCAGTTAGGTTGAATGGTACCCGAATCGTGATAAAGAAACAAAAGAGACGGAGCCACTCAACGTGGGAACGAAATGTCCGTTCGCGAGTAAACAAATACCTCGAGAGTCAGTACACTCTCGTCAAATGTCATCTTTTATCTAAAGTAACATCAGCTACTTGAGTAAAAGTATTATCTAAAGTAGCTTTATTGCCAATATTGACTTTAAATATTGCTGTAGTAATTTTACGTTCCTACCATTTATAGCATTTCTAGCAATTTCTTTATTGCTTTATATCTTGTTGCCGAATAAGTTTTCAGATATCAAAGTTAGGTTATATTTACCTTAATCTATCGTCAGGTAAGTGATCAGTCTGATCTGAAGGTAGTAGCTGTTTCGTTTTCTTGCTGTTCTTCGTGGATAGAGGGTAGCGAATACGAAGTTGCCGCAACATTGCTGCCTGTTTGCTTTTAATCATTTTTGCTTCGCCCTGGCGAAATACAAATCTCATAAATATATAAATACAAAAACGTTAGCCCCGAGCGAAGAACCCTTGGTGGAAAGACGAACGAACAAACGAACCAACCGGCTACCTAACCTAACTGTACTTATAGTCTTTCTACTATTTTCTGGTCCTTGGACATACCTTTTTCGCGTTTATCATTTTACACAGGAAAAATTTGTTTCTAATTATTTTCCTGCGTATTATTATTATGCTGAATGTGCAAATAAGTACTGTTGGATATTTCAATTAAGAATTCTGCATCGATACTTTGGTAAAAATTGTGTATGGATTTTTTTATTGTTTCTTTTTTTTCAATAGATATACGTGTGTTCTCTTGAACAATAATGTTACGTTACTCTGAACTTGATTAAAATATAGAGTAATTCCACCTTTGAATGACTGCTGAAGTTATAAATTTCGCACGTCTACCGATGGGTTAACCTTTTTGCTAATCCACTTTGTGTACAATGGTTCAACCTTATTTACGAAACTAGCCCTTAGTCATATTATACTTGTTTGTAATGTATTCCTATCTTTCCTGAAAGAGAATACTTTATTACATCAACTGCGTGCAACCCCTTTTATACTGATGATGGGGCCACGCTGCTGTAGAGACCCTTTGAATCAGCGATTAATACTAAGCTGATACAAGGTGAAGTCCGACTTTATCAGGTTTTGCTGGTAATTACCAGAAAATTTTTCATTCTCAATTAAGGGGGATCAGCCCCCATTTTCTCTTTGTCTCGTTGATCATCTAGAATTGCTATCTCCTGTATTCAGAGATGCTTGTCCCTTGAGTATAGGTATCCATTGTTTTTTTTTTTCATATAGCTTATCTGCTCTTTAGAAAAGTTTTATCTATAGCTTTCGCTAAAGGCTTTAAAACCGTTTTAAAAAAGATAGTTGCAAAATTAAAATTTTTTTTTTCTTTTTCTGCCCGTTTTTTCCTAACCAATTGGAAAATACGAAGTAAGTGGGCTCTGTCAGGAAGGACTGGAGGGAAGTCGCCCCTGGCATCCGGGCACCCTTTATAAAACATTCAAAGTACGTCCCTTGTCCGCGCCCCCTCCACTCTGTAGTGCACGGGCTTAATTAGCAGGATTCTCCTGCACACTGCATTTTATTTCATTCATTTATCTTTCAAACGGTTCGTTTCTTCCCGGCTTTTGTTTCATGGCCGAGGGCTTGAAATATTTTGAACGGTACCCTGTAAATCCCGTTCTCTTTCTTCCTTTCGTCCCAGGAGCTCATTATTCACTCACGAACAGAATATTTCCATACAACTAACGTTTGCTATGAGTCGATTAAAACTCGCTGCAGATTAGCTAAAATGAAAATCATTCTGAGCAGATTCGCTTTTCGTGTATCTCGTGCACAATTGGATTTTGACAGTTCGATACTTTCTTTTGTAATCGTTATGCATCCTCCACTTCGATTTCGAAAAAAAAGGAAGGGAGGAAAACTTGTATACTTCTGTTTTTAATTGAAAAAAAAAATCGAAAAATTACAATACCCAAATTGACGTGATAACGTCCACCGGGATATAGACTTGTCAATCAATGTCGTAATTTCACCGAAATCCTCATGTAATTCCCTCAATGACAAATCATCCATATTTTCCAAGCTACTCGTTGCCGTAGTGTCATTCTTGCATATATTTTGCTTTACAATAAAATAAAACATAGTATGATTGAATGAGAAATTGATTTTTTCTCTAATAATGTTTGTTCAATACATTTATTGTTATATGATGCGAGTAATTATGTTCACTATTACGTTAAAAAGAATTGAGAAGATTAATTGACTAAGAAAAAAATTTTAATTTCTCTCTCTCTCTCTCTCTTTCTCTCTCTTTCTCTCTCTTTCTCTCTCTTTCTCTCTCTTTCTCTCTCTTTCTCTTTTGTACAATTTATTCAACGTTGAACTTTTCGTTCGCTTTTACTCCGCCGCGAGCGTCCCTGATGATGGCGTACCGATGAGTCCGCGACTCCAACGATGTTAGCGAGAACTTTTTAATTGGCTACCCTTAATTAGTTAACCGGCAGAACCTCTGTAATTATTCTGTTTCCCACTCGTTCTGTACACTCCCCCCTCCCCCCCCTGCCCGCCCGCACTGCTACTCGGAACGCCCTCATCGAATTCCGCATATATAACATAACCTCTAGCCACTATCATTCCCGCACGTCCCTTGCATATCGCATCGTTATGTTGATTACCTCTATTTGTTTAACATTAAAATTTATAAATAAATCCGTTCCCAGGAGATATTCGTAAATCAATCCGTATGGACAGCAATCAAACGATATTCTGAATTTGCTATATTCGCCAAATATTCTTATTTGACTAATAATAGAATAATTTGGTGCTATCCTCGTGGGTATTAAGAATTTCAGAGAAATGGATACACAGCCATGTCTAACGAAGATGGTGTTGTGTATATGAAGAAAATATTATATGCCTTCTACAGTATATTACTCACCTCAAATCCAATATTGTAAAGGGTTGTAATATTGCAATTGGTCTGCGATGTTTATCACGATTGTCACCACGATCTAGACTCCTAGATTTTATTTGATTTTTATCGAGGCCTCTGGAACTCCACGATACTGGCGTGACGGTAATAACAGTGAGAGCAAGTTTCCTATAGGAGAGTTATCGCAATTGCATTTTGCTACGCTTGTTGTTCTATGCACTTTAACAAATTGTTCTCTGCGTGTCTTTATTTGAAGCATGTAAACGACCAATTGTCCTTGCATATGTTTTGCTATAGATACAACGGATAGCCATATTATATCTTTGATAACTTAATACATGTATACCAATCGACAAGTTTAATGGGAATATAATGGAGAGGTTGGCATACTATTGTCTAGATAAGGTCTTTATCCATCACTGATCACAATTTATTCAGTCTTTTATGTCGTAATGTAAAGCTATATCTTTATTACGTTTAGCCAAGGCGTTCGTATGTTTTTGACTTAATATGACGTATATCGAGTGGATTAGTATACCAAGTCATGAAGTTGTTAGATGCAATCAGGCGCATCATTGGGTAATTTTGTTTTCTAGTAAATATTATCAGTTCATTGATTTTTAATACTTGAATTTAAAATACGTGTCAAAATGTTCACTTTGTTTATTCTTTAGAAACAGAACAAGTGAAGATAATAATTGTTGTATTATTTTTATTGCAGAGAGCGGCAGGCAACTGGGTCCTCATGCCTGTGCAATTTGCCAAAACGTGGTTGAAGGTGGCACGCAGAGTAGAGCATTGTCTAGGAGTCAAGCATCTCAGTACGGGCTGAGAGAAGATCAGGTTACACCAGGGGCTCGAGTGTGTAATACCTGTAGATGTAAAGCTGTTCGAGGACGATATACAGCTTGTCCATTGCCAGGATGTCCCAATTTGAACAACGCAAATTCGAAGACGCGAGTGAAACGGTTACGTGCCCTCCCACAGAAGTGGAATGATCTACCTCTGGAGATAAAGGATCCAGTCATACAGGAATTTCGTTAGTAGAGCAAAGTTTTATTTGTAAAATAGATTATAATGTCGTAATAGCATCTGATTTTGTTCATTAATTTTTTTCCCTTAGAAATACCGAACAACGTGACCAAGTGCTGCTCGGTGTGCTTCAGTAGGATATCGCGTAGATTAGCACCCCATTTATCAGGGGGTGCAGACCCCGCAGAGGATGCCGATACCTTCTCACGACAGTGGACAGACGAAGAAGTTGAGAAACTGAAAAGAGCTTTGCGCGAGCATGGCACGAACTGGTCAAAGGTCTCCGAACAGATATCTGGAAAGTCGAGTCACCAATGTAAAAATTATTACCTTGCGAACCGTAAGAAACAGGGTCTAGATCAGATGGTTATCGACTATCATCAGTCACTTGGAGAAGAGAGAAGACCCTGCCTTACGGATGAAGAGGAAAGCGGAAGTAGTACGAGTAGCTGTGATGAATTGGCTGTAAGTTAAAGAGTGTACTTTATCTTCATTAGCTTGAGCTACTGTCTTATTGTGTTTCTTTTGTTCTTGTATAATAGAGTAATGCTAAGCAGTATTATTTATAGTGTAAACTTATTGCAGGTGCATGACTCTAGCGACACGGCCAGTGCAGGTAGTCCTGCCAATACGATATCGAGCAGTACACCAGTTGCTGTGACAACAAATGCTGCCTTGTCGATTCAGCCATCAACAGACACCAAATTAAACGACAAATTGTCGGATATCGCTGTAGTTTCTTTGGTACCGCCCTCTGTTAACATAACCACCTCCCAACAAACGTCAGGATCTAGTGTACAGCAGGCAGCGGCCAATCGTGAGGATTATGATAGTTCCGCCACGGTAAGACGAGTGCCTTTCAATGGTATTTTTAATATTGGATATCGTTGTGGCACGCTCTAGTAGATCTTCTGAACGCGTATCCATATGTACTCGATAGATCGGTAGATGTTTAGATGTTGCACGAGAATTTTTAAGGCTTTCTTCTCTTTTCGGTGATAGAGCCGTCTGATAGAGGTTCGCTGATTGTTCCAGGAGACGGCGGACGAGGGTCAGGGTGGCGCCGATTTGGACAATGGCAGTGTCGTCGTAACATTGACCACCAACACGACAACTATATTGCCGCAGCAACAACAGCCACAGCAAGCGCCAGCTGTTATACACTCGCCACCTTCGACGACCAGCAGTGCTAACCCACTCACTGTCAAAGATCTTATGCTGGGTGTTATAGAGATGCAGCTTAAACGGAATCCTAATAGTCCTGCCGGAGGTGGTGGTTCATCCATTCCTGCAAATTCCGGAACTCCTACAATATCGAGCATCCTCAAGACGGATCATCGCAATGATATTACCTTTGTTCGGGAGTATAAACCAGCCGCGAATATCCCTACTGCCATGTCCAATAGGGACTCCAATCTTGCGACGCTTTCCGTCGTTTCTGGACCTCATCATGGTCATCATTCCACGCCCAGCCCTCAGCAAATAGGTACGTAGAATGAACTCTCGTTAGAGTTCAACCAAAAATACTATGAGATAGTATGATTATTTATTTGAAACAGGTCAAATGCAAGCTACCATAACACCTTGTCCACCTCCAGCGCCAAGTAATCAATCTCAAACGTCGGATCTTCTTCCCAAGGAAGGCTTAGTGGTTGTGCAAGTTCAACAGGCTCTCAGAGAAACGGAGGGTACTTTGGATCTGAGTATAAAGAAGCCGAGACAACAGGAGTATAATCACTCGCTACAACCACCGCACAAACCACCACCCGTCACCATATATCGCACGGAACCACCCCAAGGAGCAGCATGCACGTCGTATCATACTGTTTATCATCATTCCCATTCGGAACAAGGTCGCGGCGCAAAGAGTCCTTTGGTTTATACGTCATCACCAAGACCTCAAGCTCCATTGACACCCAAGATGAACAAAGTAACAGTACAACCCCCTCATCCGAAATTATCTCCAAAGTTGAGTGGAATTAGTTCCGGTCACAAAGGTGGGTCAATCACTCACGGCACTCCAGTGTCTGGTGCCCGTTATGAAGGTCTCCTCAGGCAAATGACTCCTCCAGGAAGTACTAGTGGCGCAGGGAGTACCGGTAGCAGTCAAGGTCCAAAGGAGACTGGCTCCATCACTCAAGGAACACCAGTGCATCCGTTTGCAGTGGATAAGAGAGCACCAATCTATGACTACCATCGATCCATCAGGCATTCACCAGCTAATGCAGGGAATGTTTCTGGCCAGCCTCAGAATCAAGGCGTAGTAGTTACCCATGGTAACCAATACAATTCCTATCCGACTCGCCCTCCTCCGAGCTATACGATGGAACAGCAGCTGTCATCGAGACAGATTATCATTAATGATTACATAACGAGTCAACAAATGCAGCATCGAAGTCGAAATCCACCACCTGCTGAATCTGCGGCAAAGAACGAACCTCAATCCACTCTTTACTATGCGAGTACACCTCCACCACAATCTCATACGCAACCCAGACAGGGTGTTATTCAGAGGCACAATCCTCAGAAGCAGATGCATTATCCTCCACCACCAGGACTAGAAGCTTTCTCTAGTCTAGTCGATGTGGCAGTTCAGCAACCTAGTTTGCCCGTACCGCATCCGCATGGTCACTCATCATCGGGAAATAGTGGTCACGAAGGCTTAGGCAAGACGATGGCAGATCGTTTACTCGCGGATCGATACGTAGACAACAACAGAGCTTTCCGCGAGCAAGAAATAAGACTTCAAGAACATCGTCTGGCTATGCAGCAACAAGCCGAACATCGAATGGCCGTGGTTCATCAGCAACAGCGAGATCGTGAGCGAGAGCGAGAACGAGAGAGAGATCTTGCTCATCTTCGTGAAAAAGAAGAGCACAGATTGCAGCGTGAGAAGGAAATACATTTGGAGCATCGGCTAGCTGTTCAGCATCAAGAACATCGTTTAGCACAACAGAGAGAAAAAGAAATGCAACATGCGGAGCATAGACTATCGGTGCAGCAACGTGAGAAGGAGTTTCAACACACGGATCACAGAATGGCAGTGCATCAGCACCGGGAGAAAGAAATTCAGCAACAGTTGGCTGCTGCACAGCGCGAAAAAGAACATCAGGAACATCGGCTAGCAGTACAACAACGAGAGAAAGAGATTCAACAACAGCAGGAACATAGATTGTCGGTGCAGCACCAGCGTGAGAAGGAGATACAACAACATCACGCTGAACATCGGATGGCAGTGCAGCAACAGAGAGAAAGAGACTTGGCTCATTTGCAACAACAACAAATGCAACAAATACAGCACATTCAGCAACAACAACGGATCGAAATAGAGAGGCGGCATATAGCTCAGATTTATCGTGATCAGCAACAGCAACAACTCGATCGTGAATCTTCTCGGATGCTAGGCAGTGGTTTCCCTCCGTCTTCCAGGATACAACAGCAGCAGCAGCAGCAGCAGCAGCAGCAGCAACAACAGCAGCAGCAACAGCAACAGCAACAACAACAACAATCCGCCTCGAGACAGGGCCAGCCGGCACCTAATCAGCAACAAAGCGAATCCTCGTCTACTTTAACAGCTGCCAGTCTAATCGATGCTATTATCACCCATCAAATAAATCAGAGCGTTGAAAATACTGGCGGAAGTTCTGCTTCTAATAGTCAGCCCACCAGACCTGGTGATAGACTCTTTCAGGTACATGTATCGCTGAACTCTAGTTTCATATTAAGAAGGTTATAACTCTACTTATTATGCAGTTCTAGTAATATGAATATTCTTTTATAGGGATTTCATCGGGAAAGCCCAGCGGAGTCAAACGGTGCGGCGCATAGTCCTGCTGGTGATGGTGGAAGCGGAAACAGTGGTTCCGGTTCTGGTAGCGGAAGTGGTAGTGCAAGCAAAGCTATTACTCTCGGAGAACACGTGGATCATATAGTAACTAAGGATTACGGACCTCCACACGGTTCTTATAGAGCGTACCAAGGGTAAGTTAATATGATAAAATCTAATTCAATATATTCGTAGAAATATTACAATTTGTTATTCGTCCTATATGCGTAAAAATTCAAAAACTGCTATTAAATATTGTTATCACTTTCAATTCCTAGATACCACGAAGACCAGTGGAAGAGACGAAAAGTCGCCGAGCCGGATTCCGTAAAGTCAGGTGACGAGCGACAGATAATTCGCGTTGCTCAGCAGCAACAACAGCAGCAGCAACAACAGCAACAACAGCAGCAGCAGCAGCAAGCACCTTCGGTGCCCAAGCAACAGTTCCATTCCGTAGAGCCAGTATCGCCACCGGAAGCCGCAACAAACCACTACGCAAGACGGTTCTACGAAACAAGCACTGCCACTACGACTTCCGGTACCCCAACTAATAAGCCTCACCTTTCGCCCCTGGATTATGTAAAGAATAAAATCGTCGAGGTCATGAGAACATCCGAGGATGACAAGGCCGGTACGCCTGGTGATAGAAATGGCGGAAATAGTTCCGGTGAGAAGGATGATAAATCCGGCACCGGCGTAGAAAGTCCATCCGGTGGTGAAGTGGTTATCGATGAGTCGCCTAATCAGCCTCAACAACCACCAGCGCCTGCGCCTACAAATTTCTATCCGTTCAGCGCCCTAGGTGTACATACTGGACCGCCACCAGCGCCGCCACCTCCAACTTCTGCTTCCGCGTCCATAACAAAAGTCGAACAGTCCCAGGCAGAACCCGCACCCCTTTTATCTGCTCAATACGAGCCACTCTCGGATGAGGACTGATCGAATGGACTCACCGAAAGGATCCTTGAAATACTAAAACCTTATCGTTAGACATTTTTTCCTTCGGAAAAAGTCTAGAAAATTTCGATGCGCGATTATATCATGCCCTGGATCGTGTCTTTTATCGAGAATCGATGAAATTTTTTACAGGACGTCTCTTGCACTGCCGACACTTTTCGGTTTTAATGACAGATTTTTTTTTTT
>JARPRG010000374.1:3382468-3405879 GCA_031001745.1 Hartigia nigra
TATATATATATATATATATATATATATGTATATATAAGGTAAATCCATAAAATTCGATACAGTAATATTCTACGAACATTATTATTAATTAAAAGAAAATTAATAACGATCAATAGCGAGCGAGCGAGCGCATACCACGCTTACAGTAAACTACCGGTGTAGCATACACGATATTATAATTATCAAACAATTCAATGTAAATTGTTATTTTTGTTGAAATAAAAATCACCTCCGTTATGACAGGGTCTCTTGGTGCACGTAGAAAAATTTCCTTTCGTGATTTCTTTATCTCTTTAAATATTTAAAGACACGATTTAAACTATACGGAAACGATTCCTCGTATCCTATCGATTACTGCTCTATGTGAATATAGCACGTGCTCTTATCATACGTTCTCTAGCTGCTTTGAATTGTTCCAAAACATTGTTCACGCTACTCATGAGAGTTCCTGCGCTCAATCTTTCAAAGGTGTCTCTCCGGAAGCCACGCTCTCTAGTGAACGACCTGCTCTGATGAACTATGTTCGTCTTTAGCTTTATGGAGCCGCCAGATACTACCGACAAGTCGGATTTCTCTAATTTTGTTTTGTCATGTCGAGATGGGATACCGCAGTAACTTATATCCTCAAGTTCGTAGGTGCCACCGGTGAAATAACGTCGCATAGAATTAACCATGCCTGCTACCGGTCTCCAGGTCTCCAGGGTAATTGTCTGAGTTCCTGGAGATGGTGGTAAAGAAAACGATGCGTAGCCTTCTATACGATATCTGAAAATAATAAAAATATGTTAAGACTTTAATTTATTCTTTTTCTAATCTTCAGACACAGTCATAATTTTGTTCAACAAAAATCGAATACGTTAATCATACGATAAGAAAACCAAATATAGTTTGACGAAGCGTGGAGTCACTCTGTGATTAATTCGATTTCGTCAATGATATAGGTAGTAATTCCATTTACTGTTGAGTGCTCTTACCTTTGTGGAAGATAAACTGATAAAAAGTCGCTATGTACCAGTTTTTTCTCTAATTATTCCTCAATTTAGGATCGAAGTTTGTTAGTCATAATTTTAATCTTACTAAGTTATACATTATTTCATCCTTATAGGATTAGACTTTGGGTATATCTGATGCAATATTGTTAATTCTTAAAGACTCTTTTGAATACTGCTACATAAATATATTTCAATTATCAAATCTAAAAAGTATGGTACAATTTTTACGAAGACTTTGAAAATGCTAATAACAAAGGCATCCAGGAGGATTCTCTTTCTCTCATAACTTACGATTCAACGGGATAACATTAAAGGTATGAGATGGAAGTCATTCAATTATTTACATTGCGTCATTGACAAGCAATTGCTAAAGACAAAGCGCTTTACATAACTACTGAATATATTAATACTAAGTATTTTCAAGTGAATTACAATTTTTGACTGTGAATCATGTAAGTCGTATGGTTTTCCAGCTGACACACAAAGATTTTCAAGTCGTAAAGCGACGTTTTTATAGAAGTCCTAATAATTCTAGCTAGCGAGAAGCAATAAAAGTAAATATTTTCGTGTTAACGGAAACGAAAAAAAAAAGATTGTAAGAAAAGGTACAATGAAAAATTTACGACAGTCCATTTGGATCGAAGCCAATTACCTAGTCCAACTATCAAGTGAGGCCACGGAGAGAAGTATAGTCGGCCAAGACGGTAACACGTTCTCATCATTTAAACAGTTGAGATCCAAGTCCAAAAGAATCTCGGCGACGTAACCAAAATTCGCCGTTTCTTTTCTCATTCGGGAGCGCTGTGTTCTGCCGGATAATGTTTCGCGTCGATTCGTGCTCCAAAATGCTGGCAACTCCACGACGTACGTGATAAACAAGGCATCATATGGAAAATCATGTGCCGAGATGATATCCAAACTCAAGAAGACACGTAAAACATTTCTTGATGGTAATTCAAACTCCTGAAAAATCTCGGCCTCCTTGTACATCTGTCTCTCCTGTAATTCCTATTGTAAGAGAAGAGAAGATTTAAAAGATTTGAGTTCTTGATTTCGTATTGTAAGAC
This sequence comes from Hartigia nigra, assembly GCA_031001745.1. Lineage (NCBI taxonomy): Eukaryota > Metazoa > Arthropoda > Insecta > Hymenoptera > Cephidae > Hartigia > Hartigia nigra. Next base: position 3,384,528 of record JARPRG010000374.1, read on the forward strand.
GTGCAGTCGAGTATTTCTTTTTTCATTTTTCTCTCCCGAGCGAATAAATCGATTCTATATATTCCTAATAGATTAAACGAGTATCTACTGTTAGTAACGGAGACAGTCGGAGCGACAAACTTTCTCTGCAAGCGTTTATTAAAATCGCAAGTAAGCAAGCGGAACAGCAAAGGCGTTTCGCGCGACGTTAAACTTGTCGTAGATGATTATGGGAATGATTATCTCTTTCTTTCTCTTTCTTGTTGAGCGCATGTCGTTAAAAGTAGGTGTGATTGATTGATGGAATACAGATAGCGGAGATCAAATTTAACCGTTAAATATTATTAATGAGGAACGTAGGATGAATTTTAGAGGAAACGTGACATCACGTTATATAGAACAATGAATCATGAGAAATTATCGCAAATGTTTAAATAATTGTTTGAATCATGTAATGTGGTGAAGAGAGGATTCAAAGACAAACGAAGGTACGAAAATTGTTTCAGAAAAATTGTTCAAATTAAAATACAAGGAAATAAAAACGGGGAACGGTATTTAACCCACAAGGCTAACTTATGTTATGTTATGTTATGTTACCATGTTAGTGCGCGCTTATTACGATTGTATAATTGTGAAAGTACCCTAGTGCTGTGTACGTATTACCCCTACCGTAATAAACGTGCGTGTGTTTTGATAGCATAAGCATACAATCTTAGTGTTGGTGAGTATGTTTTAAACTGACATTCAGGAAAGTATACAATTCAGTTGTTCGCCGACAGCGAACTGGTTAAGATCACCTTGTTCGATAATATCCGGCGCGCGTATACATTACTTTTCTGTATAATGCACCGATAATAAATCGATTAATAATATTTTGACATTCCTTTCGTTACTAGTCAGGGCGATTGGCTGTGAATCATGCAATAAAAATTGAATCATGAATTAAAAACACTGATAAATCAGAGAGAAATATCATTAGGTATTTCATTACTTCTTGATACTATAAGCAGTATTGCATGATACATAATGTTGTATTAGATTGAGAACATTTAAAATGTGTAATTTAAAGCACATATCAATGTAATTAATGAAAGTTAATAATTGTGCGCTGTTAAGAAAAAAATACACAAGTAAAATGAATTTTTATCCTCACAAGATGATGCGCCAAATCTCAGAAATCTCATACGTTGGGTAAGTCATTTGTATTAATTATAATTATTGTACGTTTATGCGAGTTAATACCTACGTGTCTTGCGATATCCTTTTCTCGTTTCAATGCCTCAGCATCCGGTTTCTCGGATGCATGTTCAATCCAGTAATCATAGCTCATTCCAATTCCGTCGACGATATAATGATGCTCATTAGAAAAGTCAGGATTTACCGTTAGGATTTTATGCATTTTATCATAAGTGATAGTGCATAATAATGTCTCCGAGTGGGCAATGTGAGTGGAAACTTCATCTTTAGGCGATAAGTCAACCATAATATACATGACCTCTTGTTCTTGATAGAGATAATGATTAAAGCGAATTCTTGTATCAGCTGGTTTATCATCCACTACTTTCTTATTGTATCTTTCTGCAAAAGGTTTGCGATTTCTCAACATAGGCAAAGCAGATGGATTCCTTAGAGACAGAGTGGATCTGTAATCTGTAGTGACTAGAGCATCGTCAGGATAGTAGGAGTCTTGTTGCGTGTAAGAGAATAGACGTGATCCTTCTATATTCTCCTCAAGGACTCTTCGATGATACTGCTTTTGCAGTTCAGTCACAGAATTTTTGTCATCTCTGTAGAAGCTTGCCTCGAAGGGAGAAAATACTTTCTTCTGCCAGGTAAAAAGATGTTCCTCATCTTCAAGAAAATTTGAATCTCTGGTCTCATCTTCGTTTTCAAACAATTCCGCGAGGGCGGATCTCTGCTGGACGATCTTGACCCTAGATCAATAAATAAATCATTGAATAAACAAGACCAAAGGAACATGAGAATGATCAAGAAAAGCTAGCATTGACCAGATGGCTATCTAAATTAAATACGAATAAACAGTAGCAATCCAGTTTCACCGTAAAAATCACTGACTGTCACACCCACTAGGTATTCAATCTTTGGTTACTACTCTATGATCTTACCAAACACACCATAACTCCACCAACTGTTTTTCAAAAGAAACCTTGTCGATATCCTCAGTGTATATGCGTAAACCAGGAGATAAACAAACGACGCGTCAGAAAAGGCTGCTGTGTTTTCCACAATTTCCGAATTCGCCGACCACCAAAATACGTTACTAAAATAAACAATGAACCCACCTTATCCCGAAGTTTTCTATGGGCTGAACGATTCGATAAGTTCCTGCTATTTTCGTTTTTCCTCGTAGTTTTTCCATCATTTTTTAAATATTTTATCATGAACCATGTACAGCACAACCGGCGTAAATCATCGAATCCATTTTGTTTACCAACACCGTAGTGTGTTGCTAGGCAACGCATGGCTAAAGTCATCATAGTCATCAGCTGATCCCTATGTGCAAGGGAGGTGTATCGGTGATCTATAGCGTTCCATAAATAACAATATAAAATTTATTTTCACATTTTTCGCGATCATTGAGATTATTAAGAAAGGTGAAAACGATCAAGGCGAGTAAACAAATTCCAGCATGCTTGGGTTTTTTATGTACCCGGATCTATCCTCTTTCTTTTTTGTTCACTTTTCGGACCTCACCTTCTATTGCAATCTTACTCACTCTTTATTCCTCTAAAATTCCCCGACTCTCTTTGCCACAGAACAACTCCTAGGCGATAAATGTCTCAGGATGCTTGAGAAACAGTAGCCGCAAGTCCTCTGAAAGAGAGAGAAGGTAGATGCGTAACGTTTATCTCGTAGAAACGTGTTACGTGTTGCAGAAAAGGCTGACAAGGACAATACATAATTTGATTCTTTCTGAATTGATATAATGATTCAAGGTTCTAGGAATTGATCTAAGAACTGGTTGGCGTAAAGCTTGATCCGAGGTAAAGGATCTCGCGGATTGGTCATAACCTGAGTTCCGGGGAATACAATTGGAATGTTTTTAACGTTTCTTATTGTACTTGCATGACAAGCTTGCGATAACGGTAAAACCGCACCTTTCCCACGCTTAGTGAATCATACTCGATTTCATGTAACGTTAGTAATATCAGCTTTTGATAATCTTATCTGATGCCATAATTATCTCAGGGAGATTAGACAGTATTAAAAAATAGTCAGGTTAAAAGATATCTCCTTAGAGTACTGTAACCATACCAGCAGGTTAGTCTTCCAAATTTTTGAGTCACTGTGTAATTATTTTCTGAATGCGATATATATTTACAGTGTAAAAATATTAATTTCAATTACATCTCATTCATTAATTCACTAAATCACAGTTTTAACATGAATCAAGATTATACTACAGTTTAGTTTATACTCACCTGTTGCTTATATACTAAAAATTCCAGAAATCTATGTACATAGCAGCTGAGCCTATTGGAACTTCTAAATGTCAATAAAATTCTGTATTGTAGCAGTTTTGCTTGCTTTGCTTGGTTTGTTATAATGATTTCTTACTTTTGTAATTTATGAGTTATTATTGCAGGAGTTTTAAATTAATAAGGATGGCTAGTGGGCAAGAAGGTGAATCTGGGGTTACAATACCTCTACAATATAATGATGCTGTAAGTAATTAATGAATGAGTGCTACCTTCGTATTTTGTAATATAACAATATATAATTTTTATATTAATTGCAGCATTGGAAAGCCATATTTGAAAAATATGATTTGGATGGTGATGGGAAGATCACATATCAAGAATTAAAAGCCATGATACGTGGCACAGCATATACTAATGATATACCAACACGTGTAGTTCGTATAATCATGCACAAAGCTGACCTAGACGATTCAGGATATTTGGATTACCCTGAATTCATAGCTATGGTGTGTTTATTTTTCTACTATACCTTGGTATATAGTTATAAATATTTTTTTAAGTGGACTGGGGACTTTACATAACTATGTTGAATATCATTATGAAATTGTTATATATCAGGGTCAATATCAGAATTTATTAATTGCATTTTGCTCTCAGTGTCAATTAATCAAGATAAAAATTATATCAAAGTAATTATTAGTCTCATAGAATATGCTATCAATTATGCTTAAAGTAAAAGCATTTTTGTCACCCATACTATTCACAATTTTCCTGATTTACAATTTAAAATGACACTGCAGTCTCTGGTTCATTTAACACTTCTTTTAGAAAAGAAAATATCCATTGGCTAGACTGAGGCATTAAAACCACTAAAACATAGATGGTTGTGTGAAACATACATTAGTAAAAATAACTATTGGAAGAATTAAAAATTTCGCATAAATTCAATTTTCATTTTTGTGTATCGTAATAAATACTATGGTACAATATTTTTAAATGTCAGGTACTAACAATATGAATTACATGTACTGCATGTTTCAGACAATCATTTTATTTAGAATTGGTTTTATTACCAGGAATCGCGTATTATACTCTTCTCTCCGATTCTACAACTATGCGACTGTATCTAAAAAAATCTAAATTTTAGATACACAGAAAAGACATGCAAGGTGTCTTTGGACACTTCGTCCAGCGTTACGTGCACTCAATGGTACCGCAACGTCCCACAATATCCGGAACCACGCAAACAGCTCGTTACTCCAGTGATTCCCCGGATGGTCTCTACGAAGAAGAATACAGTTGCAGTCCTCCAGCGATTGCTATGATAATCATCTCTGTTATAGAAATCATTTTATTTCTATATGACGCGATTGCTCACAAAGCACTCTCCGTAGAAGGTCCCGCAGCTATACTCTTCATTTATAATCCTTACAAGCGTTATCAAGCATGGAGGTACATCACCTACATGTTCGTGCACGTTGGGTAAGCTCAATATATACCTATACATGTTTATTTCTTAAAGAATATTTACGGATGTTCAAAAAATCATCATGCAACAAAGCTTTAAAAGAATCATTGCAGCATGCTGTCACACAAGCATAATCAATCAAATCTTTTCAGGATAACGTTAGGTTAGATTACCACGCATTTCAAACATAATCGATCATCTTTTCCCCTACTCATGCATTAAGATATAACTAGCAACCGGATTAACAAGTATTGAAACATTTATGCGCAGAGTCTTTCATCTGGTAGTTAATCTCCTGGTACAAATCATGTTGGGAATTCCGCTGGAAATGGTACACAGATGGTGGCGTGTTTTGACGATATATCTTGCCGGCGTCGTGGCCGGTTCTTTGGGGACTTCTGTATCAGATCCTGGAGTGTTTCTTGCTGGTGCATCAGGAGGAGTATACGCGCTAATCACAGCTCATGTAGCAACGATTATAATGAACTGGCGTCAAATGGAATTTGCCGTTGTTCAACTTCTCGTGTTCGTGGTTATCACCAGCGTTGATGTTGGTCAGGCCGTCTACAATCGCTACGTACTGGACACTAAGGATCAAATCGGTTACGTAGCACATTTAGCCGGCGCTATAGCCGGCCTTCTAGTAGGTATAAATGTGCTGCGAAATCTCGAAGTGAATACATGGGAGAAAGTCGTATGGTGGGCTAGTGTATTCACATATACAGGACTAATGGCTGCCGCTATCCTTTGGAACATCCTGTACACCTCTTACTTCCCGCCAGCAATGTAACACAAGTACATACTCACATTCTGAAATTTTGTATCAGTTATGTTTTCTCAAGGATACGTCGAACTCCTTGAAATCATCGACATGGTTTTGTAGTACCTTACGAAGTACTACGCTAACTCAAAAGAGATCAGTGTAAAGCCAACTTGATCGGAACTTACAAATACAGTAATGCCCTGTTTTATGTCGTAGTATACGTTCTTATCAAATTCGCGTTATATGAAAAACGCTTATAGTGAAGTAAAAAAAGGGTTGAAAATTCAATGACAACATGAACTATTTCTCTATTAAACGATAAAATCAGCTCAATGGGCAATCGCATAAAAGATTAATCGTTACATAAAACTACGTATAAACTTTCGTAAAAATAAAAAACGCAGATGGTATGAAGACAATGGGCCAATATCTGCGTGGGTAAACGACGAACGTGGCTGGCGTAGTTTTGAAAAACAATTCGTGTTATAACGAATTCTCGTAAATCGGGGTAGCATAAAGTGGAGTACTGTGGTATTTTAAAACATAAAATGATTGTGCGTGCTGAAAGAAGCAAACGCACAACCGAACAAAGTAATGGCTTAAGATTAAAACACACAAGGATACAAAATTGTTCCTTTACCATTATAATACGTGGTATCATGCAAAAAACTGTCGTATACTTCCTTTATCAAAAGTACAATATACTTTTCTAATGTTTACACCACGTTCAACGCCTATTCAAGGGCGCTACGTAATCGCCTCAATGCCAATAACGTAAGGCAGTAGTGCAAATTGTACCTGTGCCGGATGACAATGTGACTTTGCAGCAAGTTACTTTTTCTCGCATTTATTTATTTCTTATTATATATCCATCACCACAAGCATCATACATTGTATCGTTTCAATGATATCCTTATGTGATTTGTATTACTTAGTAAGATTATAAATGTTATTTATATAATTTATTTGGACTTGTATGGGGATACCCGTGAATTAAATAAGAGGCTAACTGGTGAGCCAAGCAATTTATAAAAATACGTGACACTAAAACATAGAACTGGATTAGAAGCGGAATTACATTTTAAGGTGGTTTGATCATTATAATCATAATAGTAATAGTAATACGTTAAACAGCGAGTAAAAAATTCCAAGGTTTTACGTTGAAAAATTAATTAGTGACGATATATGAAAAGTTTAACTTTCGAGCTATAAATTATGAAAATTTACGTTTATAGTATATGCATTGCATTGAAAATGGACATTTTAATTTTGAATATCTCAAAAATCGTACGCTAAATCTTTTATTCAAATTTTAGATAGCTCGAAATTAAACTAATGTCCTAACGCACATTAAATTTGGATCTTTACCTTAGAATGCGTCTAAGCAATCTAACTACTTTAAACAAATCACTTCTTTACAGATAAAACTGTTATAGATCTTTTGATGAGCTTACTTATTTAATGTGACAGATTTGACCTGATCATTTATCTTAATACAAATGTAAATCAATTTGATTTCTGTGTACCTGCGGTTTATCAAGTTGTCAAATAATTTATAACGTTTAATAGTAGACCTTCGGACGTTAAACAAAAAAACAGGGGACAAAATGTTCCTTCCCTGCCAAATTCATATTATACAATATTATTAATACACAATGATTTACATTATCCATTTCTTTCTGTTATTTTTAGGCAATTCCACTTTCTTTTCTTTGACTTCGTTTTTTTAAATAATGTAACTCATATCCACACCTTTTCTAGGATTGACTTTAATTAGGTCACTTCGGTTCCTAGCCAGTGTCAAGCTTGTATTTATAATTTTTATGTAACGGCCAGTTTCCTGAAGGTCGAATGTTAAAAAAAAATTTGTAAAAATATTCCTTAAGTTTAAAATAATACACACATGGTGCGCTGATATACAATAATATATTTAATGGCAAGAAATGTACGTCCATGCGCGTGCAATTTCGTCAATTAAAAAAATGTGCATTAAAAAATTCATTATAATAGAAAACGAAGAACAAATTCATATCGTATATATATTTTGTATGTTTATTTATAAATGAGGATTAATAATAAAACGATAAGAATCGGATTGTTTTGGAAGACAATTTTCCTTTATTTATTGTTTATATGATCAAGATCTATATTCCTGCTGTTTAAACTTTGTAATAATCAATAGAGCAATCTAAGAAATCAAAAAGCCTATCATTTTATCGTACACATAGGTAGATATGAAATGTTTATGGAATCACATGCATATAAAATAGTCTTTCATATACAAGGTACTGCGTGTTAAGTCATTTCCCAAATAACAAAGATACAGTAATAGAAATATAGTATACTTCATGCATATTTAACGCTTTATACATATAATTTTATAAACCTTTTTTATGCTATAAATACATATTCGTAATGTTGTTAAAACCAATCTTAAATGTCATTTATAAAAAATATTTCAATTCAAGAATTCGTCGTAGGAGTACAACTTCATAAGTTGTTATTAAAGTTAAATTAGCATTGTAATCAAAATTCTGTGCAATCTATCACTCCGAAAATATCTTATACGAATCGGATGACTTTTTTTTCTTCTTCCTTTAAATTACTTTAAGTAGTGGAGATTAAAAGTGTGATAAGAATTGAATACACTTGGAAATGAATTGACTGATATGCTTAATTTTCGAGAAAACATAAGAAAAGAGAGCAGGAATGTATTTTTTCTTAACGTTACATATCACGGGTAATGCAGAGGAATGGACGGCCAATTGAATAATTACTAATAAAACGAAATACACGAATAGGCCGTTCTTGTGACATTAAAAATTGTTAAATAAGTGAATGTAAAGATTATCAAAGTCAATTAAATACGGAACATAAAAAGCGATAAGAGCCAATAAAGCTTATAAAAGACAGGAAGATATTATAGACAATTTAGAATAAAATAACGCGCACGTTAACAAAGATACATATGTTTCACGTGATATCTCTACGTATAAAAATCTTTATCTGTCCAACATAACTTTTTCTTGCAAATATTGTATAGGAACTTCTGACGGTACTTGATAAAAATACAAAATATGTTCCGGTAAAAGATATCTATAAAATATACAGTAAAGGTCCATCGTAAGAGATATCTAATAATTTTAAGTACGTCCAAAGCGAACAGTAGATATGTTCATCATATAATTATGTAATATTGCTAACCGGATATAGTTGCTTCTGAATATTTTTCATTGGATCATACAAATATGAGATGTCCCAATCAAGAAATAAACTCCAACATACATGTACATTATATTCGAATATACTTGATTGGGAAACTTTCTATAAATATTATATATACAATATTAATAGAAAATCATTATTAATGTTCGCCTTGATATGACCGTTGATACATTTAAGAGATTTAGACCGAGACGTAATCACAATGAACGTAAAACTAAAATCTGAATTTTCACATTCTCTATTATAGAATTTCAAATATAATATTTGGACGGACATCCTATGTAGGGTTGACTAACGTTACGAATTAGTTTCGAGTTTTTCTTTAAAATCAAGTTCAGGTCTGATAAATTCAAGATCACTAGCATCATCGTCAGAGCTTGATTCCTCATCAGTGTCAAAATATGGTATTGTTACCTTCAGGTTGTCAGCTTCTTTCAGATTTGCTATAATAAATTACAATCATTTATGTATTATTTAAGTTTTTTTTTACACAGATTTTAGTACAAAATAGCATAGATATTTACCTTTCAAGGGTCTTTTGAATATCTCAACTTCCTTTTCATCGTCATCGAAAAAAGTGTTGCCATCTCTCAATAAACTAAAAGCGTAACCCTTTTTGCTGTTCTTCTCACGATTTCGCGTTGATTGGCATCCTGCATAGCAACAAACTCCGGATACTACTATGCCCAGACAAATCATACCAGCTATTATTATAAAAACTAATCTTGGCATTCCCAGAATGTTTTCATTTCTCTGTAGTTTAAACATTAAGTGGGTGAATGTCTTGACATCTGGTATTGCTATTAATTTCGTCTCTGTCATATATCCAGGTACTGAGGCAGTGACTGTATGAGTTCCCGAAGGTAATAAAAGCCAGTAGGCTCCTGATTGATAATTTTTGACATAGTGGATGGATTTATTGTATGTTAATAAAACATTCTCAATGGGCTCATCTTTCTGATTCACAACGTAGCCAGTAACGCCCTTGGAAATTTCCCCAATAATCGCCAGTAGACTTTCCTTGTTTTGTATCCAAATATCCAGAGGATGATCAGTGTTACAGCAAGATACATAAACATCCAACATCAGTGTGCTTGTGTTTAGGTAGACGTAGTCGATTAAACTATTCTTACGTTCTTTACCAAGCGCTACACCGCTATGCGTCACTCCATTATTTTCTATGATGAATTTCGATCCGCATTCTGATGTTACGGAATTTTGAGCGCTCATCGATGGATGATGTTTTGAATAAGTTTGTGCAAAGCTTTGCAAAATATTCTCGTCATCGGTATTGTATATATTTACATATGACTTTCCATACTTGTCACCGTAAGGTATTTCCACGTGTCTTGAACCAGTGTTAAAGTTCACCCCGAGGACAGCATTAACTTCTTTGAACCAATCAACAATAATTTGTGCATTGTCATCCAGTGCATTTCGAATTGGAAATTGCAAAGGTTGCTCTATTGTGCCCAAACATGTTTGCTTCTTCGTTGTATCTGGGTTCAAGTCTGGTGCGATATGTATAAAGAATTTGTCCATATACTTAGTTACTTCCGGATTCGTCTTGTAGTTAGATAAAAGGAAGGAAGCGAAATTTAAAAGTACTTCCGACGTTACCGGGGCACCTTGATAGACACCGGCTGAGAAAATAACCGAAGGTCTCCCAGTTAATTTAGAGCGATCATTTTGTTTACCAATTTCTAATGCCATCACTTCATTGCCTTTTTTTGTTTTTCCAATTTTATACAGTCTAGAAAGTTGTGGATACTTCCCATTCAAATCATCCAAAATTTGATTGATCTCGTCACTTTCTTTGTTTTCGTTTTTCTCTATTAAATCTGTGTCTACTTCCTTCGACTGGTCAAGTTTTATATTCATATCCGTCACTTCCTTATCGTTTATCTGAATTGTGACCCATTTGGTAGTGTAACCTTTGCAGGAGACGACCAGAGAATAATTTCCAGGTGTTAATGTCATCTTGAAATAAGCCATATTTTTGGACAGATGATGAATCGTAGTTCCAATTCGTACTGTCGCCTGTCTCAGAGGAGTCCCTTGATTATCAATTACGGATGCACGGATACCAGTTGCAAGATTTTGAAGAAGATCCATTAGAGGTTTCAAATTTTCTCTCCAGAGCATCGGAATAGATTCAGCCGATGGATATTTGCAGCAGGAAGCAGATATACTTATCTATAAATTAATGTTTTCGTAATGCAAGAGTACATAGTTACACTGTTTAACAAATTTCCACCAAAATACTTACCACAGGAACATTATATTGTTTGGTTATATAATCCTTTAATTGGTCTACACCATTATTTTGAGGTTGACACACTTCAGAATGAACTTGAGATTTATATTTCTTTGCAAGTGTTCCGTATATGTTGAATTCGTCGTCCGTGTAACTAACATCTTTAGCTCCACCAGATACCAGAATGATTGCATCATAATCTTCAGCTTCTAACATTTTTCTAAACTCATTGGTAACCACATCAAGTTGTTGACTACGTTCTGAAACTTTTGCGCCGACTTCATCAGACACCAGAGGATTACAAAAGTCTGATACTTTATCAAATCCTGGATCTACTCCAGGAATGAAATGCAACACAGTAGAATCCAGAATTCTTTGAATAGGTGGATCGCCTATTTGATTTCCTTTCAGAATGTGTGTAGCCAGACGTAAAAATAATTCACGACCAGCTGGTTGCGATGCGAATAATCCACCGACAAGGGCAATCCGGAACTTATTTTCTTCTGGTGCTCCCATCTACAAAACATTGTATAGTTTGTCAAGACTTTTTTTTAAAGTTAGCAAGTACTTGCGGTTGATCAATTTACTTACATTGTGAGTTACTTTAAGGGAATGTATAGCCATGCTGACCAAAGAGTCTCCAGCTCTGAACTCCGCGACATCCGGTTGATGATTTTCTAACTGACCAAGCCTCGCGCTTAATTCTGCATTTTTTAAGTAACCTTTCTGTAAGTTCGACATTAGCCTAAAATCATATGCCGAAGACCTACAAATAAAATAATTGGTATTAGCATCTCAATGAACGCGGAGAACAATTTCGTCTGAAACCAAACAAATAATCGCTACGCATTAACATAAGGAATGATTTATTGCAAGGATATTTTACATTACACTTAAGCTTTATCGTTTCATTTTTAAATTTTCAAGGTTTTCTTCAGACTTCATGTTAGGATTTGATAATCTATTTAGCCATAAATAATTCTAAACATACCAATGCTGAGGATCATCCCTCATTAAAGTGAAGTCCAAAGTTACTTCTCCTTGTCCCAACTCATGTCCTTCGGGTACAGTAACGCTTTGCGTCAAGGACTCGTATCCCACAGCACTGACAGTAATGTTATAACTTCCGGGAACAAGCAGTCTCCAGTAGTCACCGTCCTCCGCTGCAAAGACGTCATGAGCGATCCCCTCGACGTGAATTCTGGCATGGGAAATCGCTCCACCGATGGAGGATCTTACCAACCCGTGAACACCTTTACGAGTCTGAAGAAAAAAATACATATTAGCTCAAGTACAGGAAGAACAAAATGTACCTGGAGTTAAAAACTACTAACCATTTCAATAAAAGCCAAGAGTGGTTCCCTATTCTGCATCCAAAAATTTGAAAGTTCTTCAGCAGGAGGAAATTTCGTGCAGCTGAGTTCCAATGTGATTTCAAAGTCATTGCTATTCATGTAATTGTAATCTTGCATGCCACCGGAAACAGCATACCACTGAGCCCCATTGGTTATCCCGTCAGGAAATCTTTCTTCAAGTGGATTCGTAACTCCATTCATATTATAAGATGGAGGACATGGTTCTCCCAAGTGCATTCTTGGATGTGCTTTTGAATAAACTAACGCTAGCATTCTAAAGACGTCATTGTCAGGAGCCAAATTGACTACACTACTGAATTGATCAGGACCATCGTCATAAGGATAATTAGCCACCAAGGCACCACCGTGAAGGTTTGCGGATAAGACAAATGGTTCTGATGCTATCCAATCCATCACTGCTTTGGTCTCTGGCTGTTGCTTTTTGTTAAACTGTATAGGAAGAAGTATCCTTACTTTTTAAAAAGTTCAGATATTTTGCTAAATTTTTTATACGCGAAACCTACCTCAGTTTGACCATATTGGTCAGGAAAATTTCTATTCAGATCAATGCCTTTGGCATTTTCTCTGCCCCTCAATTGATTTACATCTCCAACTTTAGACATTTCATATCCATCAGGATTCATACTCGGCATCAGATGAATTCTGATACTATTTACTATCTTCGTGACCCTTGCATTAGTACCGTAGTTTTCACATAAATACTTCATCAGTAGCAGCAACATTTCTTTTCCTACCACTTCGTTTCCATGCATGTTTGCTACATACTTCATTTCTGGCTTACTCTTATCATGCTTGCCAGGTTTATCCGTTATCTCCATTACGTAAAGTTCACGATCCTGCACCGAACGTCCAATACTATAAAGGCGAGTGATGTTTGGATAAACACTAGATAAGTCCATCAGATATTTCTCCATGGATACGTAATTGTGGTGCTCGAATACGGTGTGACGAAGAAAGCCATATTTGTCGATAGGCTTTTCTACTTCCTTCACATCGAGGGAAGCATTTCGTGCTACAGAAAAATGATACTGTGATCATAAGCCATTCCAATGTTTAAAAATCTGCATGATTGCGAAACTTAATTAGAAACAAAAAAATTAGTGCTTGGTAAATAGAGTGTGGCCTATTTTTAGGGAGGTTTCTGTATACATGTAATATCTATTGTAGGATAATACAGGATTGCATGAAAGTAATTATTTCTTCTAACGATAACTGAATCAAACGTATGCACGGAACACAAGGTATAGAGAAAATAAGAAATAAGAATAAATAAAAATCTAGACGTAAGAAATAGGCAGGTCGGTTCTTTCTACATAAGTTTCTTATTTGCAATAGGAGCTAATGTAAGGATGAGGCTGGTGTCTTCAAAATGGGATATTTTTATGCGACACTTCACAGCAAATATAATACTTTATTTGCGACATTGCATTATACATTACATATTCTTTAATTCCACAGATGATACAAGTAGATACAGACAAATCTTTATTGTACAATGAGACATTAGATAATTTTTTATATTCTCATCTTATTATTGTTAATAGAATAATCCTGCGGTACAATTTGGAGGTATTGCCACCGCTTCTATTTTATATTTTTTGAACGTTCAACTTGTGATATTACTCACTTCTAATCAATGTATGCTTTATATTCCGTTGCTCGGTTGATAACAACAATTTTCTATTAACACTGCGATTAAATTTTCAAAACCAAAAGAGAGCACGAAGAAAGTCTAATAAAAGCTTTGATTTTTCGTGTATTCACGATTATCAAAAAATAATAAAACGCTCTAAATTCATGTCTAAAATGTCACTAGTAACAGTCTGCGGAAAAAAGGAGAGCAAAAAAGAAGATGAATTTTCTCAATATAATAAAAGATTTACATTGTTTTATGGTAACTGACGATATCCAAAAAACAATTTTTCTCTACTGAAATCAAACCTATAATTCTTGTGAATATTTATATCTGTAATTTTCTGGCACTAACTGAGCGCAACAGAACTACAACAGCGAGAGAACAACAATGCTTACGTGTCTTAAAACAAATTGTTTTCTATGGCTTCATCGGTCTCGTCTACTCTCGCAGTAGAATGTAAGTTCGTAATTTTTATTCTCATAAACAAAATAGAATGTCCTTTAACCTCTATTAAAATGTGAAGTCTTGCAATTATAGGATAGCCTCGTAAATCAGTGCGTCTTTAGATGACACATAATCTTGGAAAAAGTATAATAATTTAGACTCTAACATTTATAGCCGATAAACCTCTCCCTGGCATAATTAATTATTTCATTTTATGTTATTCCTTGCTCAAACGAGATTCCTTCAAATATTTCATTAAATAATAGGCAAGAGATCAGGCCCGTTGTCCCTGTCCCGCAGCCACAAGAAATGAGATATTTTGACAAAGTGCAACGAAAACAAAAAAGAAGAAAGAAAATATAACATTCATTATCGATCCTAATAATTTTAACATCTCATAGCATTGTACAGCACGTTCTTATAGAGAGATATGTTCATTGTTAATTAATGCTATATATGATCCTATTACTGTTCTACAATATGCCGCTAGTTAGAACATGTCTTTTATGTTTGTCATGTAGCGTCTGTAAATCAAATTGAACGAAATACAATCGTGTCAAAGTAAAAATAGATCTTTTTGATAATATCACCTAAAATAAAACACCTTATACCTGCTCAATTTCTCCATACCTTGTGTACGCGTTACAAGTTCGATAACGAAAACAGTCTATAGCGTATGCGCCTGTGTTATACATTACAGGAAACGAAAAAGAAAAAAAGAAAAATAAAAGAGAAGAAGCCTTAACCCATATTTAAGGGTTGTTATAGTATAATGAATTTGCGTTATAACTAATTATCGTTAACGTGGACACGCAGATCCGAGCATGATATTACTGAAAGCGCGCTGTAAAATAAAATAGAAGCAAAAATAAATCATACAAATAAATACAAAGGAATCCTTAACAAGATTGTCAAAATTAAAGAAAAACGCGCAGCGTGCACTTCCGTTCTCCGCAAAATTCAGATGCCGAACGTTTTGGGACGGAAAAAAGAGTTCGAACTTCATCAAGTTGCGCAAAAGAGCCGAGCGATGATGATGATCATGATGATACTGATGATGATAATAACGACTTCGCGAACTCCCGAACTTTTCGTAAACGCGAAAACGAACGAAAGAGAAACGAATGGCAAGACGCGAAGACCTCGATTTAATTTGGCAATTTTTGCTAATTCTCTCGGTTACGCAGAGTCGCGATCATTCTGCGAAGAGGAGAGAAACGCGTGAGAAACGGTATCACTTGGAGAAAATCCCTGTCAGGTTTACCTTGTTCGTCGAGAGGTTCCCTTTTCAATGTGAAATTCAATATTACTGGTTGATCCTCCTTCGTCACGCTCACCTGCATTGGACTGCTTGGGAGATACCTAAATTAGAAAAGTATTGCTGGCTATATTGCAGTATAATTATACACCACGTAGGATTTTGTGCTAGTTTTATTATTTTACCATAGGCCTACACTGTATTTCTGATTATACACTCTTTTATTTAGTTTTACATTTAATGTACTAGGAAGATCACTGGAGTTTATGTCTTTCTCAATATAAGTAATCAAATGCATTTACTCTAAGATAGTTTCACTTGAAAGGACAGTATATCTATACATATAGATATATATGTCTAAATGTATACAAAAGTTTCAAGTACACTGAGGAGGTATTACTAAAGAGTCAGATATGATACTTTGTGGGGTTTCATGTGACGTCTAAATAGTAAGGTGATAAATAAGAAGTTCTGGGATTTTTACGAAGACTTTGAAGGTCTACAGTCTGTTACGAAACTTTAGCCATTTACCAGTATCGCCTCAGTAATGATGTTTTTAGTCGTGCAGAGTTCAGACAAGGTGAACAAACCATATGCAAGAGCTAAATGGCATAACTCAAGGTGATTGGTTCACCCTGTTGAAACTCTGTACAATGGAAATGCAGTTAGTATCAAGTATATAAACTCAAAATGAAAACTCACCCCCAGGCGGCAGCATAGACGGAATAATTGCCTGGTAGTAATAGGCGCCAATATTCACCACGATTTGTTGTAGAGATATTGTGATTTATTCCAACGACTATGATGGTGGCACCGTCGATCGGCTGACCTTCGGTATCTGTTACTCTACCTGTTAACACATTCAGCAAGCAATATAACAAACTGTACATAGGAATCAATTATACAGAATTTATTATTATGAGCATGTACCTTTAATTCCAATATGTGCTTGTTCCATATATTTGAGGAGAGACTCCTTATTCAGTTCCCATTGTTCTGGCATTGAGGAAGCCATTGGATATTTACAGCAGCTCAATTCGAATGTGATTTCAAACGCATTAGAGCGAGCATAATTGAAATCCTGCATGCCTCCTGTGATTTCGTACCTATAAAGGGAATGCCCATATGGTTACTCCATTTGACACTGTAATTTGTTAATCTCCTGAAGAAATTATAGTAGAGAAAAGTTATTTACGTACCAGTAGGCACCATTGGTGACACCACCAGGGAAATTTTCTGATGGACAAGCGTTTCCTAGCCGCATCATTGCGTGATTATCAGCATATGTATGCGCAAGATGTTTGAACAACTCATCATCAGGTGATTTACTCTCTCTACAGCAATTCTCAAAAATTCTGCATGGACCACACAAGGCTTAGACTTTAAAAGCGTTCAAACTTTACGTTTGTAATGTAATGATTTAAATAAGAATATTACCCTGAATCATAAGGATAGCTTGCAACGATGGCACCACCATGGAAGTTTCCTGAGAGAACAAATGGCTCGGTAGCTATCCAGGTCATCATTGCGACTGTTTCATTTTGTCTGCCGTCTATTATGCTGCCACCTCGTCGCAAATGATTTGTTGTTTCATCGAATTGGTCAGGAAAATCACGATTCAAATCTACATGATTTGCATTTTCACGGCCAGTAAAGTCCTGCTTCGAACTGCACATGCCCTCCTAAAAAAATGGGATACAATGCTTCTTTTACAATGAACTTTCCCTGGTAGATTCAAATTAATTAATGTACGTTGGATTGCTCTCCCTGATGTAACTTAAGATTCATTTCAATAAATTTAACGATGCTACAATTATTGATTGCATATGATATAAAATTAATTTCAAGTAGATAATACAATAAGTAACGTATGCTTTCATTGAAAATGAAACAGCATCCTATTTCCTGATACAGTCAAGATTATAAAAACTAGTGGGACATTGACAAAACAGTTGTTCAAAATTAGCACACAAAAGTGAAAATAGAAAAGATCATATATATGTAGTGCAAATATGAAAAGTACATACCTTTGAATGTTCAAACCCATCAGGATTCATAGAAGGCATTAGGAAAATGTCAGTGTTGTTAACCAATGCACTAACCCTTGGATCTGTGCCATAATTTTTCAGTAAATACTGTGACAAATAGACTAGTAACTCTCGTCCAACAGCTTCATCACCATGCATATTGCCCACATATTTGATCATGGGCTCACCAAGGGCACGTTCTCTAACATTCTCTGATATCTCCAAGACCAGCAGGTCGCGACCTTCTACAGACTTACCCACGGAATGCACCCTGGCTAAATTTGGATAAGTTTCAGCGAGATTTCTAAAAAGTTCCTGTAGTTCTTTATAATGGGTATAATGAGGCCGAACGAAATCCTCGTTCGGCTGTGCAGATCTAAGTGTATAGCAGTTCACTACGACGAAGTAAGCGAAAATTAAACTTAGGATGCTCCAGGGCCCCATGTTGTATCCGAAATTATGGAATATCACAACGGTTGACAGCACGTCTATTCCCTGCTGTTCCGTGTGTTCCTCTAACGGGATATCCCCCGTTCTAATGCGATGACGTCGCGACAAGTAGGTGAGTGGGGGATTTACTTAACTTCACACACTTTTATATCCAAATACGTCATGCATGCCTACAGTTTTACGCCCACATGATTCATAGGCAATTGATTTTCTGCTCTGAGAGCTACACCATATCAAATTTCTGTAAAACTTCATGTCTGTTAATATAATGACTTTCTCAAGTAGAAAATCGTTTTAACGAGCGAATACTCCATTTAAGAGCCAATAACGCTCTGCATCTATTGTAATAAAGAAAGTTTATAAACTCTATTTCATAATGATTAATGGTCATTATGCAATTTTTGTTGGAGAAGAAACAAAGACGGTTTTTAAGGGGAATTCAAATTTATTTTAAATAAATATTCTTGTTTTGGCTATAAAATTCTTTTATTTTTAATAACATATATGTACTGTCCACACTTTAAGAGCCAGATAGTCTCATGGCTTTGCGCTCATAATACCTCTGTAAAGCAGCTTCAAAAACTGGGCCCACTGTTCTTTTTTCCCATATTGATACCTTTTTTTCGTCTTTCTTTTTCTTTACTTCTGTAATATCTTTATTCTCTTCTTTTGATTGCTCTAAAGAACTATTGTTTACTTTATCCAATTTTTCAGCATCATTTGTTGTGTGATTTTGATCTCTTGGAGGACTTGGACTCTTCACTCTTGTTTTTTCAGGTGACACTTTTTGCTTTTTTATTTCAGGTTCCTCTGTTTCTGGGTTTTCAGATTTAGAAGATAACAGGATTCCCACATCTTTTTCATTATTCATTATCTTATCCGCTTCAATTTCTGAGTCATTATCAGATAATTCTGCATTTCTCTTTCTGTACTGTCTATGTTTTTTAGATTGCCCAAGTTTTTTCTGCACTTGCTTTGCTACTTCTAGCGTACTCTCATTATCTGATTGTGTATTGTTGTTGGACATAGAATCTGATAACGCAGTATCTTGACTTGCATTTTCATCTACCTGTTTTTCTTTGGCTTCTATAACTTTCTCATTGTAAACAGCATTATCTGTAGTTGGCTCTTGTTTCTCACCATCTACAGTTTGTGCATATAAATGTCTGTAAAATCCAGACATGTCTTGCTGTTTAGTAACATCCCCAATTGCTTCAAGTCTATCCATTCTTAATTCTTCTTCTTCCATCTTCTTAAACTCCTCAAGTTTTGCTCTATATGCAGAAGTGACAAAACTTTCCTTGTCTGCAAACATAGCACCTTCAGCTTCCCGTTCTTTCTGTACCATTCTCTCTATTCTGTGCTCTTGTTCTCTTTTTCTACGTTCAGCAGCCATCAACAGATTTGTGATGTATTTTGGTTTTTTTTCCTCCTTTTTTACAGCTTTGCTTTCCTCCTTTGTTCTTTCCATTTCATCATAAACTTCATCGTACTGATACACTGTTGGATTCTCCTTTAATGCCTTCTTCATGGACAATTGTGTTTGTTTCTTCATTCGGTTCTTTTCTCCTTCAGCTTTGAGAGCTTTCTTCACCCAGTCCGTACCATCCTCAGCATCTGATCCACTATCGTTTCCAAAGATATTACCAGCTTTTGGAGTAGATAATTGTTTTTTCTTTGGTACAATTAAGCCATACCTATAATACAGTTAAAAAAGTGTCATTAAAATTTATCCATTGTGTCAAATTTCAACAAATAGTGAATTTAGAAATAAAATGAGCAGAAAGTACAAGTAAATAAATTTTGTAATGAAGTACTTACTGTTTTCCCTCTTTTCCTGTGTCAGCCATTATTAACCATAAAAATGTGAAATTGTTATTTAAACAATTTGATTTACAGACGCTTAAAAATTTCTTCTTCGTGCTTTGTGGTTAGGTACTTTAACTTAAGACTGTTTATGATATTGGTCTTTTTTTTCCTGTCAATGTGAACAGAGAAAATAATGTCGATATTCGTGCGGTTGGCAACAATTGATGAGAACCACTTAAAAATGCAAAATTTCTATTGGATCTGGAAAAAAATACTTTCTGAGCAATAGCCAATGGCATTCTTGCGTTGATTAAATTAATTTTTTGTGCACGAGTCCCTGTGTTTCGATCTTGGAAAATTTCACCTGCTCATTACTTCACGCAGCATTGCTGACAATGGCGTGATATCCCGTTGTCATTTCAAAATTGTAACTGATTGTAACGGCCTTTATTGAGAACAGAAAACATAATTGTTGCCTTTAAAAGCGTTTTATACCTTTTTTTTAATCATGTGTAAAAAATAATACGTCCTACAGGAACTTTGCACAGTATGTATTCTCTCTACATTTTTCATTACGTTACTTAATGAATGGTTAGACAACAATTTTAGTATGTATTTCATCTACTTCATAAAAGTACTGTGTCCTTGATTCTTGTCATATTATTCATTATAACATTCTATTTGAGAATATATGTTACAGTTTTATATCATTTTATTTTTCAGAAATAAATGATGCTGAATATATTATAATCCCTGCTTTTTATGGATAATATCCATACGTACTATGGCTTTAGAAGCATCAATTGTGGAGCGTCTTCAGGAGCTCAGAAGATGGCAGATTGAGCAACAAGGGCGACTGTTAAAACAACAAGAAGAACAAAGAGAATTATTAAGTAGAGAACAAGAACGCATGTATCAAGCTCTTGGTTTATCAGTTCCAAATGAGAGTTCAAATGAAAATGTAATGAAACAATTAATTGCCCAAAGTAAAGGAGAACATAGTTTGGATTTATCACAGGAAGATACTGAACTATGTACAGAATATAAAGATAGTTTGAATCAAGACCCAGGGTATACAAGAATTAAACATTGTGCCATGTCAGAATCAAGTTATAAGGGACATATAATCAAAGATGATTTTAATGATTCCGATCTACTCAGCATATCTCAAGTGATTTTATCAAGTAAAGAAGAACCTTGTCATACACTCACAACCA
>JARPRG010000374.1:3413396-3442600 GCA_031001745.1 Hartigia nigra
TGCGTGAAGTCAAAAGAATTTTGTATGGGCGCGAATTGGAGTAAGTATTAGAATATTTCGTATCGGTAATGCTATATCTGTTTATTCTGTTTATATATACGTCATATGTATAACCGTTTCGTAATAGGCCTTTGAAATTGCCTGCATGGAAAAATGATAAAGAATTTGAAGTTCAGGGATGGAAATTGGGTGGTGCTGTGTCAGAACAACTTCGTCCACCCCGGAGAGTTCGTGTTGGTCTAATACAAAACGCGATTGTATTACCCACAACTGATCCAGTGGCTGATCAAAGGGATGCTATACATAAACAAATAATTGAATACATAGAACATGCTGCAGCATGTGGAGTGAATATAGTCTGTATGCAAGAAGCCTGGCGTATGTAATTACATATAACTAATTAACAACAGAATATTATTTAATTACTGCTCCGATAGCCGATACACGAATAAAACCTGATGTCTAGCACTCTTTCATGTTAAAAAAAAAATCTTCCCGTTCGGTAACTTTATATCTCCGAAGGAGCAGCTTCCATTATATTAAAATCATAAGAATGATGATACGTCAAAACGCATTTTATTCGTGGATGATTTATGAATGTATTATATTCACAATGATGTAAAAATATCTTTCAGCAATGCCATTTGCCTTCTGTACGCGAGAGAAGCATCCGTGGTGCGAATTTGCTGAGGATGCTGAAAACGGTCCAACGACAACTTTACTCTCAAAGATCGCAGAACGGCACAACATGGTCATTATTTCTTCAATCTTGGAGAGAGACAGTAATAGCGGCGATACTTTATGGAATACTTCTGTGGTTATTGGTGCGGATGGTAAAGTCATTGGAAAACACAGAAAGAACCATATACCGCGAGTTGCAGACTTTAATGAATCTACATATTATATGGAGGGCAACACAGGCCATCCTGTATTTGAAACACGTTATGGACGAATTGCAGTGAATATTTGTTATGGACGTCATCATCCTCAAAATTGGATGATGTTTGGTATAAATGGAGCGGAGGTACATTATGGCAGTAACAAAATCGTGATTTTATCATTGGATTATATTCAATTAATCTAGTAATGTTGTTTTAGATTGTTTTCAACCCGTCTGCCACTGTGGGTGAATTATCTGAACCATTATGGCCGATTGAAGCAAGATGTGCTGCCATAGCTAATAGCTATTTTACATGCGCTATTAATCGAGTGGGAAATGAAATTTTTTCCAACGCATTTACTTCTGGAGACGGTCGTCCGATGCATAACAATTTCGGAGAATTTTATGGTTCCAGTTATGTTACTGCTCCGGATGGAACGCGAACTCCTGGATTAAGTCGAAATCGGGATGGACTTTTGGTTGCTGAGTTGGATTTAAATTTATGTCGGCAAGCCAAAGATAATTGGGGATTTAGGGTATGAGAAATTTTCTTGAACATGATTTTGACTATTGATAATTTTATCCAGAAACTAGGCGCGCGGCTTTTTTTTGCATAAACAGTCGGCGGTGTGTGGATAAACCCTATTTTTAAATCGTTATTAATAATATACTGCATTTAATAGATTACTTAACCGATAGTTAAGTTTCCACCGGAGTCAAGTTGAGAGGTGAAATATGTGTTTTGTATATCAATAGATTATTAAACTATAGGTTTCAATAAAAATGTGTTTGAACTTTTATCCGACTCCGGTGGAAACATAACCATTGATCGCTGGGGTGTAAAGCTCACCCCATGCGACTATTCTCTGATTAAATAAATGAACATATTTTTAACATTTCAGATGACTCAAAGACTGGACATGTATGCAAAAGAACTTGCCGAAGCTGTCAAACCGGATTTCAAACCACAAATTATAAGGGAATAATCTCAATCAATTTCGAAAATCTGATGTAAGAACCATTGATTATTTTTTGATTGCGCATCGAATGGGCATAATATTATTTTTCTTTTAACTTCCGTTCGGAAAATAAAAAAAATATTTTTGAAGTGATTGACATTCGCCTACTGTCCACAATTACTAATTTGGCCCAATTACTAAATTCATGATGTGCATGATTTGAAGGACACTGTATAGCCTTTATTGAAAATGCCTGCTGCCATGTAGGATGCGATTTCAACAGTCTTTGCACCCCTAAATACCCGTTTTGGAGCAAACGACTATATGAAAGAGTTGAAGCTCTCGTTGTTGTTTTGGATAAATCCTCCTATGCAACGCTCTAGTCGTCGTTACTCAGATCTTCGAATATTGGAGTAATTGCCTTCAGCATGACATCGGGGATAGCTGTTTTATGAGTATACTCGTTCAGTTTGCTTAGCGCTTTTGCTTTCTGCCCGGTGCACCAGCTGTCTTCGCCAAGCGGACAATTATCGTGCCATGGATTCTCATCGGTCGACGATTTATGTAGCAATATTGCCCAGATTGCTCTCTTCATGTCCTCGACTGAATTTCTGTTTCTTGGAATTGCTACTTCGTAAAAAACACTTAGTTCATCTACCAACTTTGCTGTGAGCTTGCCTTTTCCACCGAGTCCTTTCGTATTCTTCTACAATTTACGGAGTCGCGTTCCTATTTTCTCTGCACGTGTTCATCGCATTCTTTTTTTGTTATTGCACAACTTTCACCATAAGGTTGTGATTCGACAATACCTTAAAAAGTTTTTTATCACCAATGCCTATATATGACGAATATTTCACGCCGTGCATTTGTTCTTATCTCAAGAACATCTCTGTAGCTCCATCCACCTCCTCCATTTTTCCCGAGCTTTCATCGTGATTTGCACTGCACTCCTTTGTACGAGATTCCTTCTGTTCTTCATATTCTTGGGTGCCCATTTTTGGTTTCCAATTCTCGCACTGTTTACAGAAGGAACTTTTTACAATGACACCAACAACTTTTCCCGTGTAATAGCCCATCAACGTTCCATCTCCGGAAACTATGACACCTGTCGGTTCGGCTACATTTTCAGTAACCGCGGTTAACTCTTTTTCTTCAGCAACGGCCTCGGAAAACAGAGAATTTGCGACTGCTTTCGACGCACAAAGAATATTTGGAATTATATCGCCATAGACTTTTTGTTGAAGATTTTAAGGTCGTCCGTTACACCGCAAAATTTGTGTATACTGTATATAACCGACACCAAGGAGTCTCTTAGTGAAAACAATACGTCTGTTGATTTTATAAGCGTTTTTGATGAACGAACAAGAGTTGATATAACGTGGTTCGCGGTTATCACAATTCACGACTAACTTGAATCCGAATCCACGGATACTAGATTCACAAAACGTTAGATTTCCATTGCACTCTTTGCATTTAAAAATTTCAATGAGCGTTTAAAAAATGGTCAAAAGGTTTATCAAGCGATATTCGTGACCTGCATATATTTGCACTTCCACTGAACCTGTTTTTAATTTTTTTTGCGGAGGCACTTGTTGAAACAGATTCTCGCTCAAATAAATGTCGATTGGGTGGCGCCGATCGTTGTTTGCTTCGAGAAGGTCATCCGGAACTTAGATGCGAACCCTTCTTATTACGTGATGTTCTGTTCGACATTGCGAAAAACTTGAAAAATTACAAACGATGTGTACTGCGACAAAGTGAACAGAAAGCTGACTGCAGCTGTTCAAAACTGTTTGGCGTCGAGATGCTACCGCATATCTGGACATGTTCTATAGAAATATATCACCCAATTCGAACCACGCAAAGTCTACGCGCTGCCCAACATTCCGCATCACCGAGGGGACCGGTTCAGTTTTCTTACCTGCGCGTCAAATTCTTCCTTCGCTCCAAATGCTATAACTCAAAAAATACTTCAAATATCTACATGAAACCTGTTACATATTAATTTTAACACTTCAAACTATTTTTTAAGAAAAAAAATTTTGGATTTCTTGAAAATTTCACAGTATGATGACCCCTTAATACCAAGTGTTGCGATTCGCTCTGACTATTTAATTGTAAAACTAGATTTTGGTTCCGTCACGTTTTTTCGGTGATTTCATTGATTACCACCAACGCAAATCTATATAATGAAAAACAAGCAGAAGCGATTAAATGAACAACGAATCTAAGAATGAGCAACACATGCGTCCGATCGCGCAACTACAATCCTCTCAAAAGTATTCCTGTATCAAAAGCGAGGTCAAAAGGATACACAATAGTGTAAGCAACGATCACGACTATGCTATTTGCATCGATAAAATAATGCCTGGCATATAATGTTTATAAAACGCAGGATGGCGTCGGCGTGTTTCGTAAAAATCGCAAAACAGTTTCGTAACCGAAATACTGGAATTGGCATGGAGTTGGAAAACCTGTGTATGGGTGGGAATGAGAGCGTACCAATCAGAATCCTTGGCTGACAACGGTATTTATCGCGACTGTCGGTAAGCGTCAACATGACGCGTACCGCTGCCCAGTCGGTTTTCAACTGAGCGCGAGTTAGGTCGAGTCAATTCGAGTAGTGTCGGTGAAACTAATAAACAAAATATTCCGTGAAAAAGATGGCCGTTGTAGGCGATGCTGTGTACAATTTGATGAATGGCGTGCCTTTGTATGTTTCGTCGAATGCATATTATGGTTACGTTCCGCCGAGTTCTCGTGCTAGTGTCCCTCAGGATTTCAATTATCAACACGAAGCCGGGCAACGGAGCGACTTCGGCCTCAAGGGAGCAACACTTAACCACTGTGGCTACGGTTCAGCCATGGAAACGGATGTCGATAGCTATGAAAATAGCGAGGGTGCCCGTTGCATCAATAACCCTTGCGTGATTCCAGAGGTTTCGCGGCGACTAACTGTCGGTCACCGGGAGGATGACTATGAGCATTTCCGAGAACGCCGAACGGTCCATGACGCTGGGTTGCGATGCCGGAACCGGAAGCGCAACAGTGAGGATCTCACGCTTTTCGCGCCTATGAAAAGGTTCCGTGAAGGTAAACCGCACGGCTGTTTATTATTGTTTTTCTTTTTAACGATGCCTATTCTTCTATCCATTGCTTCCTACTATCACCACTCACCCAAATAGATCCATTAGCTCTGGCTACTTTGGAGGTTTTTGGAATCGAAACACCGTGAGACACTCTTCAGATACAAATTTGTGCGCGAAACACAGGACTGTTGTAAGGTGTCATCGTGTTAGAGATATTATTGCGAGAAATTCGGTGGGATTCTTTCAAGTATCAACGCAGTGGAGTCTGCCACGTCTTGAGTAATGTGATCAGTGACTTGGGAAAATGAGTCGATAAAGGAACGGATTTCTTTTCAGAGGCGGTGGTAACAGCCGCGATTACTACTATGGTGCACGAGCTCCAGATCCAGAGGAATATAGACCAGTCAAGGTGCATTATGAGCCGACACCATTGCGCTTAAATAATGCCGAGGGTAAGTCCTTGGAACAACCCTCGGCAACTCTTGCAGGCTGCTTCTGGGCAGCAGGTAATTATAATTCATTAAGCGACAACGTTTCTAATGGTTTATTGCCATTGGGCTGTTCCGAGGCTTGTGAGGATGATGCTGAGTTTGAGAAAATGTTGCTGGAGACCCATGGATGCTCAGTGTATCAACTTAGACATCAGCAACAGCTATTGAATGGCTCTGCTGAGGCAGAATTTTGAACAACTTAGGAATTGGATTCGATTGATATGAGCTTACCATGGACTATGTTGTGTAAATCCATCCTACATTTACATGCAAGAGAGGCGTATGCGAGTCATTACGCATTTATAATTTAGTTAATGTGAAACCTAACGTTTACATATGATGTTGCTACATGTGTGTATGGAAAAAAAAATAAATATTTACTTTTCTATATAAAGTTACAACCTGTGCTTAAATTTTATTCAATTTACCCAATATTTCATAGATCTGACGAGCTTACGCTGTTCTGCTTTGATCGACTTTATATAATGCAAATTATCTAAGAGTTATTTTATCCACAGAGTAGTTTGTCTCAGACAAAGTTAAGTTGCAAGACCATTCATATTGTTCTATGTACAGTCGATTCATATTTTATAGTAGGCAATGCAAATGGTGTGTAATTTTCCATATTACAATACGTATTAAGCAAGAACAATAATAAAGCGAGTGTTACTTAAGTTCACAAATACCTTATAGTATCAATTTTGTAATACTGCAAAATTAAAGCACTTGTAGAATCAGTATTGCCAATAGAGGCTTAAGAAAAAAGAAATAGACTCTAAATAATATTTTTAATCATTCAGAAATTTTTTAATTGAGAAATTAACTTGGATTAATGTAATCATAAAAAGATTAATGATCTTTCTCGTCGATAGCTGTTTGATATTGATCCATATAGTGAAGATATTTGTAAATAAAGAAGAATGAATATTTGGCTCTCTTCGTGTATTAACCCTGAATATATGGTCGTGGTGCAGCCAATATGACATTTTCTAGATGTCCTTTTCATCTTGATGAAAATTAATACTTCATTTTAAATGTTCCAATCACTCGTGTTTAGTCATGAATAACTGCATTAGGGATAATAAACGCTTCGTACATTCTCATACAGTAGATCTGTAGGACAATCCGGACATGGAAAGATTGCCAGACCTTTGATGGTGTTTTGCAAGATTTCATTCTGACTAACGAGTCTTACAAAATACTAATGATGATACAGACGCGTGGGAATTTTATCGAGTATAACATCTTCCGTTCTTTCTCCTTCGCCTTCCTCACCCACTGATTCTAAATCGATTTCTGCTTCTGCTACAGCTTGAGCAGCTGCACCATGTGCTATGGGTTCTGTTTCATTTTCTTCTACTTCATTATTCCCTTCCTCAGAAACAATCTAAACAATAAGAATGATAGATTTCAATATTTTTTGTCCTCAGCAGAAGTCTAATTTATTGTATTATGTAATACCTGTTGATCGCTAGAAGCTTCAGGTCGTGATTGATCAGCTTCTGCTAGATCTTCATTGTATCCAGGTGTGACCGATATTGCAGGTACGGCACTTGCATCGCCAGCAGAAAAACCAACCTGATTAAAAAAGGAGAAATAAATTCATTATCCCACATCGCTCGAACTTAAAGATTTCAATACTCACTGTATTATCACAATGATCTTCCGGTGACTCCTGCCATGACGGCGATACCAAAGACGATCCTCTATGTGGCATAAACAGTTGCGGTAACGTAACATTCTTCTTTTCTGATTTGGGGACTGGCGGACCCCATGCACCTAAATCTGAATCGTCATCACTGGACTGGCAGCTTTCACTTGCTGTTTGATCAGTAGCTTCGTTCTGTGATAGTAATGCGCTTTCCTGGATGATTTCAAACAGAAGTCAATTACTCAACCAATAGTATCACTAATCTATACAAAGAGACTTAGTTACAAACCAGAGGATTGTTCGGTGGTTCCGGAACCTGTAAAGCTCGTAGTGATCTTAGGAGTCGTGGTCGTAGACGATGATCTTCACTAATTGCCTTGATTTCTCTTAGAATAATAACCAGGTAATCGGGCCGCCTTCTGTTGGCTGCAACGAGCGAACCTAAGACGTCCCTCATTTCACCGCTACAGCATAGTTCACATTGACTGTTCTACACGTTTGCAACGGTACCCGACGCGTTAAGCGCTTTCATTAATTGATATCAGCGTCGTAAACATTACATGTCTTAAGTCTAACCTGAGATGATGTAATGAGTAATAATCTTCATTGTGTCCAGGCAGCAACCGAAAGGAGTGACTATCTTCCCAGATATTATCACCTTGTTGTTGATGGTTGGTCTCGTTGCTTAGGATATTGCTGTGCGTGACCGCACTTTCCCTCTCTCTATCTCTATCTCTTTCCTGTTGTTGCAAATTTGACTGCAACTGCAGATTCGGTGAGTACTGTGCCTCTGTTCCGGATAAGCTTGGTAGTGGTAAATTGTCTGCTCCATGCTCTCGATTTCGCTTGTCTTTTCTTCAGGTTGTTCAGTCATGGCATTTAAGAGAATAGATTAGTAATGGGCAAAATGGTTGTTTGAAATAACGTGCGGCATTATATGCTAGAAAACAAGAAATCTTTATAAGGTATTGGAAGATACATACACAAGAGAACTATTGACACCTCCACTGGCACTGATAGTGGACGTACTGGTATTGGCAGCTGCAACTGGTGTAGAGCAATCCGTTACTGTCTTTGCACTTCCGGACAGTAGATTTTGCCGGGAGTAGCTGGAAAAGCAAAGAGAAATGCCAAACCATGTCGCATGCCTTAAAAATGAGCTTGTATAAGATTGAGATGACAAGGTCACGCATGAAATGCATTTGATGTGCTGTGTGTATGGGAATTATTTGCCAAAAAATCAAAGCCACAAAACACGCCCAAAATTCTGATTTTTCATTGTATAAAAAAAAGTCTAAAAATAGAATGCTGTGCCTGCACTAAAAATCCTAATTTAAGAATATGAGTTAGAAAATTAAACACACCAGAAGCAAACCGTTAGGTCATGAGTAAAAAAAAAACTATATACAGACGTTCCATCACCCCGAATTATTTTTTCACCTACCTATATGTTCTACCTACCAAAATTTTGTATGTTTAATTTAAATTGTCTTTGAACACAAGAAACAGGTAACCAAATAGACTGAAATGTACGCGTGACAAAAATGGCTGAACGAGGGTAAAATGAATATAAGTAAATGATGATGATGTGCAAATATCGACGGTGATTTTTATTATATATTGAAGTACATCAGGCTTACACCGAGGCGAAGAACAATGTACACAGAAACTACCAAGGCATCATGTGCATGATGTGTGTATGAAGGTTGTGTGCATAGAACCAATGGTATAAGTAAATAAAAATTCCTAGGAATCCTATGAATTCTCAACAGTATACAGGTGTCAAGCGAAAGTCGTCGAACTTGTAGATAAATAAGGAATCAGGTGTAACGCGGTAGAATGACACATACATTGGCTATCTAATTACCTTCTAAAGTTATCCCAGTAGTTGTTCGCCCTATTGCCTGGCGGTACCTGGTTGTTCAGTTGCTGTTGAGTATTTACGGCTGGCGTGACCGGAACTGGATGAGCAGGCGCGACCGAGGGATTGGGTAACGAGACTAGGTTCGGCAAAGACGAACTGGGTGGTAAAACTGCGTCTAGTGTACTTCCCAGGTGATGAACAGGTCGACTTAGGTTGGAATAATCTTCCTGGCTTTCAGAGTTGTTAGGTCGTGGTACCGGCGCTTGTGATTGTCTTAGCTGTAGCTGCAGCTGAGTTATCGCGGCTCGCATTGACTGCAGTTCCCGCTGCTGAGACCAAATCAATTGGCAGCACTGCTGCATCGTCGTGCCCATCATCTGAAGCTGCTGTGCTTGCGAACCCAGCAGCAGTTGTCGATAGTATTCGGCCAATCCCGCTACTCCTATCGAATATTATATTCTGCGTCTACTGGTCGTACTACAAATCAATCTTTTCGGCTAGTTCCTTGTCACTAATGCGCTTCTTTACCGGTTTGCGGTTGAGTCACTGGAGATGGAGGTAAACCCCAGAAATTTCCTGGAAAGCCGTTTTCAGTTGCAGGGACCTGGGGACCGATATCCAGAAGATTCTCCGAGGAAGATATACCATCTACATTTTGATCGTTGGGACCTCCTTTAACGAATATAGCAAAAATGAGTGTAATGTAAATATGCTGTCTATTTGAGAAGACAGTCTAACAGCCAAATTAGCTAGAGCTGACCTGCAGCGGTAACTGGAGACTGTAAAGGCCATATAGTGGAAGGTGTACTCGTATGACTCATCTGTGAATTCGATCCTCTGCGCCTGGTCCAATCAGGACCTCCTACGTCCCGATTAAGAGTGGAAGTTTGAGCCTGTTCCTGAGTAAATTGAAAATTCGCAATTATATATTACAATTTACAGTGAGAAAATGTAAAAAATTTGTGAAAAGTCTTCAGACCTTCCGCATAAGTTCTTCTAGCTGACGTCTCTTGACTTGGGCTGATTGTACATCTGCTCCATGTGCGTTATTATTAGTGCCAACATTATTACTATGTTTTTTATCCGAACCAGAGAATCCCGATAATGATGAAGGTGGTGTTGAATTCGAAACTGAAGGAGGATTAGGTGGAGGTGCATTAGACGAAGATGCAACTGGTTGTTTTGAACGATGAAGTTCCGCACGGGCCGCTTGCAGTAAAGCTGACTGTTCCTTTAGTTCCCCGATAACAGCCTTAAATGTTAAAAGCAATTCATATACAACTCATCTGCTCCGAACCATCATAGAAATTAAAGTTAGATAAAATGGATGTATACCTGGACCTGATCGATCGTTGGTATTTCCATAGAATTCATTGACTTTCTGTAACTGACATCATCAGATTCACTCTGATGATCAAAAGAATTACAGAAGGACATCCCCGCAGCCTCTTCATCTACTACGTCAGCCTCGTTGCTACCTTCAATTGTATCGCCTTCAGGCTCTGCCTCTGAAGTGGAATCCATAGATTCGCGTACTCTGGTAGCTTCTTCCATCAGAACTTTTAGATGAGCCAATTGAGCTTTCATGGCATCTAATTCAGCCGCTTTGTCTCTACCTACTGTTCTCGATCCTTCAGAGCTCTAAGAACATAGCAAAGACATCCTTTAATAAATAGCGTGCCCAGTAGATTAATGCAGGTATAAAATAGTATACGAACACAGCTGCCCCTATCAGATAACTCCACGGCCTGCAATTCGGCTACAAGATGATCCATGCGTTTTTTCTTGCTCTGCAGCTGGACTAACTTTCCTCTTAGTGCAGCTGTTTCCGATTCCAATTGCTCGGTTTGTTGCTGTTGTGGTAACCGATTACCACCACACGTAGAAGAGGCAGCAGATGTTTGATTTTCTTGGAGTAGTAGAGCTTGTTGAGCTTGACGAGCTTCGTTCAACCGTTCTCTGGCACGCAACTGCATTCCAACCAAATTGGCTTGATGCTCTTGTAACTGTGCGAGTTTTCGTTGAGACTCCTCCATTTTTCGGCGCAGATGAGCTTCCCTGGTCCCGTCGCTGTTTTCCTCCATGTCTTCCCTACCACTGTCTCCATTCTAACCAAATCAAGCAATGCGTAACGCATGTTATTCATTCCGAAATATCCAGAATCTATGTGCTCTTTATGTACTTTGGCAGGTGTTACACTGCTATGATTAATTAATCTTATATGATTGACTGATATGATAAACTGGTGCGATATGGATATAAGTAGTCGATAAATGCATTCATTGCAACGCACCCTACAAGTAGGATTAGTCAGGAGGAAGCGTTCTTGCGTGCTTAGGACATCCAGTAGTTCTGTGAAGCGACGCATTTGGTCAGACAGTTGCTCAGGATGATCACCGGACTAAAATCGCATGCATTTTGTTAGTAAACGAGAAGAAATTTAATGTGGGTATTATTCAGTAACCTCATCGGGGAGTCTGCGAGTTTGATAGTCCTCCAGCAGTTTTGCCAATTTTGTCTCACTGTCATAGAGGTCCTCCACCATTTTACTCAACTTCTCATGCTGGGCCTGAGCACGCTATAGCATATACGAAATAAAATATCAAAGAATGAGACATACAGCACGAAACATATTTCACCGAACAATACAACGTATACCACACCACATTTAAAAATTTTTAAACCATTCTCTGGACCGCTAAGCATAATTTGTTCATCTCAAATGTTACATTATCTCTAATACTTTTACATATGCAATTTTCACTTTACTCTTAACTATAAGTGCAAGTTCTGTGAAATATACGAATGATGTGGTACACTTTATATACATCATAAAATAAGACATACTGGATCATTCGACTGATTGAGTGAATCCATCATCGTGGAAGTTACACGAATGTAATCACGAATTTGACTGAGTCGGCTTTCGACTTGACCCCGATCCGGCTGTACAGAAAAAAAATCTTTAACATTATGGTGCCATGATTATTTACATTCCAATTATATCGGATACTAATGAATATCATTTACCATTTTGTTGACATTAGTGGGTTTCGATCCCTGAAGACGAGGTGGTGACTGAGTTCGTGAATCAATTGGCGGAACCATTCTTTGCCAGAGCGTGGAATCTTCCACGGCGTAATTGTGCTGCCTGGTGCCTACTTCGGACGCTGAAATAGAAACAAATTTAAGTTTAATAGTTTTATTTATAGACTTTCGATGAAAATATAATTGAAAATCATACCAAAGTCAGAAAAATCGTGATACGTAACTGACGGTGCGGAAGAAGTTGACCTGGTGTTGCTGTTCTTCGTCGTTCCGCGTGGCTCTCGTTCGCTTACAGGCTGCCAATCCAGCTGCAACTAGTTGGTTCAAAAATATCTTATAAAAATACCTCGCACATCCTTCCTGTTTAGAATATTTTGAGTATTGAGTACACATTTAAAAATAACCTTATTTTGTTTTATTAAAACTAAATGATACCAAACTAGTGAATTAGAAATATTCTAAGTACATTGCAACAAGAGCTCGACCAACTACTGTCTGAGACCATCAATGTGGGTACGCCACACTCTTTGGATATGTATTCTTAGAGAGTGAGCCTCCCTGCCATTTCACTACCTATTAATAGTCTCCTCTTTTAGGCATCTCCATATAGAATGATTCTTGACCAGAGTGCCTAATACCAGGGTATAGAAATTAACACACTCATCATTGTAATAGAAAATGAACAGAATATATAAATCTATTAAAAGTATTAACATAAAACATTATATCATACTTAATAAGTAATGCTAAAGGAGCATTATTACACACTATTCAGTGAGTAAACATAAATTGTTGTAAATATTAACAAAAATATTATATTTAATAGTTTTTATAAGAGTTGTAGATCTTTTAATATTTCCATACCAAATTATTGGGATGCTGGGAAAAATCTCCTCGGTAGAGAGGGCGTGTGATAATTTGTTGATTGGCAGCAGATCGTTCCCTATTCCTGTCACTTCTTCGGTTACTCTTAGGAAGAGTTCCAGTGTTGCGAGATCCATCATTGACACCAGGAGACATTTTCCTTTGTTGAAAGTATCCTTATTTACTTTTAAGTCATATAACTACAAAATAATGCTTGCAGTGCGGTGCCTCATTGAATTATTTTTCAGATTTAATATATGAACCACGTAATTCACGGCGGTCAACAAGCCAACTGACGTTGCTAGAGAATTAAGTGAAGTTATTTTAACGAGAAACAGCGAATAATATACAGATGTTTGAAGACAAGATGTGCAACGGGATTGACGGAGTTCCGGTCGGCAGCTACTGGCAGAGGCTATCAGGCAACGTGCACAAATCTCTTACGTCAAAATAGTTGGTACTGTATCATGAAAAACTGTGGCCTAATAATAACCGCGGCCATTGACGTATCTTGCTCCCGATGATTACGAAAGTATTGGCAGAAACTTGACAACGATAAGTACTCCAACTGCACCGGGTTCCGCGGCCATTTTTAAAAACCGCTTGACATCTGCTGCCTGACCGCCTTCTCCACCAGACTTTCTACATGTATGATTCTTTAGTGAAGTACCGCGCCCACCATTATTATTTGGCATATTAAAAATATATTTCAACATAAAAGTAATATTTAACCAATAACCAAAACAACAGATAAAACAAATTTTACTTACATCAACGAAAACTCATTGCAATATTATTATTTAATACTTACGGCTAGTATCCAATATAGTATAGTTTCACAGCTTTTTTGAAATACATATACATATATGACGAAGTTGAATACCATACAACCTAAAGTATTTAATATAAATTATCCAACGAAATTTACTTGCAATTAAAAATGAATAATTAATATTTGTTTTATTTATTTTACTGCGGAGTAATGTATAATAACTAAAAACACTGAATTTTTCAAACTTGTCACCGATTTGATCTGATCTTCAACCGTCTTATAATTTCTTTTCTTATCGTTAAACTCATACAAAATACTATATGACTTTAGCATAAGTTGAGTCTCTCCTTGAAGTAAAAATAAATCGAAGTGGAAACGAAAATAAGCCAAAGATCAAGGAGAGGACACATTTCTTCAAAGTGAAGCGATTCGAAGAAAGTTTGAACTCCGGTTTTTACTGTAAGTAGTGACATCTTAGTAGCAACTAGTGTACTGAGATAAAAGCGCCATCTGAAGCTCTCTAGAAAAAACTGTAACACAAATCCATTCTTTATTTACAATCTGTGTTTAACTATTCCAACTGAATCTCTGGTCACAAATGAAAAAACGGTTGTGAACCACATTGTGTTCCGTATTCAAATAAATCCAAATGCATGGAAAAAGTATCATCCAAAGATATTTACTATACTCACAAATTCAAAGGAATAGAAACTGAGAGATAGAAAATAATCATGACCAGACGTCTTTAATAGTCTGCCATGATATTAAGAGATCTTAGACAACGCATTTAAATAACTCACTCTATCCAATGTATCACGTGAGCTCATAGTCCAAATATATTTACAAATATTTACCGTCTACTCGATATCGCTATGGAGTTATCACCAAATGAACAAAAATTAATAATACGCCTACACAAATAGTATAAGCAGTAGTTATATTTGAATTTAATAATATGAATAATACCAATTTTAGGATCTTGGGCATTAACCAGAATTCTCATGGGTGCGTGGAGTCCATTTTCAGAAAGATCCGCATGTCACACATGAAATATCTCGAAGCCGACAAACAAATCGTTAGTGGTCATTCAATGACATTAATATCAGAATTCATATTCACGAATCCTACAAAAGCAATTAAAGCTACTTTAAGGTATTGACTGCTGGGTAAGTATGTTTTTACGTTATATAGATATTTTAAATGTTATATCAATAACTTTTTTAGTTTGTAAAAATAATATAACTATATTACTAATTATTTCATGTTATCCAATATTATGTATTCATTTCCCATGTCTTCATGACTCTTCACGACGTTTCGCTTTCTCTCCTGTTCCTCGAATTGCAATCAGTCGCGCACAGTCGCGCACTCAGACAGTGTGTGATTTCACTTTTGTGTTAGGATTTCTTTGACGCCGTGAGATGCTGAAGAGCTGGCGGCGACATGCGTACAATAGCTTAATCATTCCGATTACACAATTAGGAACCGGTGAGTATTTTTTGATTCTACTTTTTTGTTACGGAGAATCACGAAGCGCAGCGTCAAGCTGCCATTTGAGGTTAGCCTGAATCAACCTCCTATACCAGCTGAGTCTCCATATAAATTCACAGTGTTATTGCTTCTGAATTAACATTAACTTACCGAGATTTATGCTGGTCTTTTCTATACCAATTAAAATATAACATTGTAATCGTCTTTACATTTTTATTGGCATATTTAATAACGTGGTTTGTCGTTTCCTACGTGACGGAAAGAGACGCTGCTCTTTCGTCCGTTTCGTTCTGAATGAACTATAATCACTTCATATATTATAGACGTTTTATTGATTGTTACAAGAATATCAAGATTGATAGTTCAACGTTTGATATCTGTTTTTACTCCTGAATAATATATTTAATTATTGAAGTAATGAACAGTCGTAAATATTATAATAGTATAAGGTAGTATCTATATATTACGATATGATCAATGAATTCATGAATTTTATATAAGAATATATTGATAATTTGAATTCTTACGAATGAATTAGTAACAAGCAGTACAACAATAAATAAAAAAGCCGCGTACAACGGGGTAGGGACAATGTTAAGGCCACATCCTCATATACACGTAGCGCTCGAACATAGGACTTTGGTTGGTGGAAAATTATGAATTTTCTACTACCATATGATATTCACCAATCGGAGCACAGCGATCAAGCGCTAGCGTCTGTATGAGAATTTAGCCTTACGTGTACACATAAAAATACAACATTTCAGGCGCGCGCGTATTATCGCGACATTAAAGGTGCGGTCTTACAAAGATCAAATGACGCCACGCTACCACACCGAACGAAACATTGTCAAACTTACATCACGCGATATAACAATTCAAGAGTCCTTCAACCCTTTATTATTGTTTGAAAATTGCAGTATTAGCTACGCGTTCCTAAAGCGTGACGCGATCATGAAAAATAGAAACTAACCGTGGCGAGGATATTTTTATGATTGACCCAAGCCGATTGGCTCCATAACAAATTGAAAAATTTGAGTTTATAATTACTTCATCCAGCAGTAGCAATAATTATGACTGTACGGTAAACCTTCAAATTGAATATAGCATACAGGTTTAATACTTGCACTCAAAATAGTCGCGATTATTTCCAACTCTTTGAAGTCGTTCGAGAAACAAATTTTATGATGTGTGTCGAAACCGTTGTTATACAGGGTGTGGGACGTTCATATGTGTACGACTTTTCTTATCGCTCAAAATATTTCTCTAAAGTTCTTAAGCATGTTTCTATAATAAAGTCAAGGCGAATACACATGTGCGCGTATGGAATGGTCTTTCTTGATATGCATACGTGCTCGACACATTTTCCGTTATGTTATCAATTTCAATTAGAAGTAACTTCCGTCTTTCTATAAATCGCAACGATTATAAACGGGAGAAAAAATAGTATGCCGAAACGAACATGCATTTGTGGCGAGGACTTTTGTGTTTCTTGATCGCCTTGCACTTTTATAACTTATGAAGGAATATTCAATTCTCCTTGAACTTAGCGTCAGTTCGATTGTACTTTCGTTTCAATTATTATTAATTAGATGACGTCTATTCTTATATGACCAGCTGTAGCCATCGATCTTAAGACGATAGAAATGAAAAGAAAACAAAAACAAAATGGTCATAGTTGTGCTCTTCGCATAAAGCCGTCTAAGCATTGTATTTAAATTGTTCGGATGCAATGTCGTTTCGGAAATAATTAATAGTAAATCATAAAGATCTGAAGATATCGTAATAGGATTATAATAAACCTATAAAATGGCGAGTGATCGAATGTGTCTTATAATAGACGGAAAAAACAGATTGTCTTTCCGAGCATTAATAGTAGATTGTACAACTAGGGAGGAAAACAGACGATTTCGACGAGTGAAGCGAGGGCGGCAATCACACAAGTAGAAATCGTCTTTCTTCCGTGTTGCACACGATATTTTTTTCAATAAGCGCAGAAAAATGGTGACTACCATGCCTGTTTAGCGGGAGGAAAACAACTGACTTCCTCCTGCTAAACAGGCGTGGAAAGTCACCATTTTTATGCGCGTGTTGGAAAATTTTATTTTTATTTTGATTATATGTCCATTCCCGAGGTTTAACTTGTTTAACCTATATATAACACTTCTCTTGGCTTATCTATACTTATAAGTGACCCACGAATATAGACGAGTTCTGACGTTCATAGAAATGGGTATGGCTCTTGTAACTATTCTACGTCAGTTTCATTCAGTTTTATAAATCATTCGAAGGTAATGTCTTCGGTATACATTGACTAGCGAACGTGTAAGTGAACAAAAAGTGTACTACAAGTTACAGGGTTTACTTTGCTGAATATCAATAAGGGTGACCGATAACAGTATGCATTTATCCGTAGCATTCTAGCTAAATCACTATCGATTCATATTTGGTACTGTTCTCTGTCTCATTTAAATTCATTGGTATCATTTTTGGTGGAAACTGGGCGATCCTTCTGAGCCGTTACGTCATGACGTGTCAAGTGCCTTTGCACTTATATGGCAGTCATTATTTCCTTAAAGAGACACGGTCCCTTGTGTACTAGATAAATTGCTCCCAGTGTGGATTTACCGAATGCATAAAAAATCCTCGTTATGGATACGTTTCGGGAAATTGACTAAAATATATATAAACAAATTTCATTGGAGTCATTTTTCGACAGAATTGAACGTTTCCAAAATACGAACGTTTTAAAAAGTAGTTATCGAAAGATTCCAATTTTTTACAAAAACCATATTTTCGGAAATATTGATGGTAGAGCCAAGTATAAAAATATTTGTTTTATCTTTTTCAAAATACTTTTAAAAAAAAATGGACAAAATGATCGTAATAGATCAGGATCGGAGCATGAACATTTCAGCTGGAACGCCCCATATTGTATACATAGCAAATGTGCAAATGTTGAGTATAAAATAAAATGATCTCAATTGGGAATATCGCATATATCGCTGATTCATGCATCTTGAAACTGAAATGTAGCACGTAACTGGAAAAGTCGATTTTTCAAATCAGAATGCATATCGATTGCCCCAGAGAAATACTACTGTAACCAGTAGAGCTAATATACATATATAGAGAATAACAAAAGGTAGATAGTAGGTATCCAATTGGGCGAAACAAACGACAGCGAGGAGCAATTGGGGCGGATTCTTTCCCATGATTGATGCGCTGGACGGACAGATAATAATCGGCAGACTCAAGATCGTTTTTCATTAAGTCTGGACAGAGACAAGGCGCTCAGAACCGAGTCGTCGACTCCAGGACAAAGAGTCTATGAGGAATATGATTAGAGTTGTAGGTTATATATTGTAAGAGCATATTAGTAAGGGTGTGGCCATTTTGAATGCCCTACTGCTATACAATACTATGATACGTTAATTCCTATACATGTGTTGTGAGACATTAATATAACACCTGGTGGGTTGCTAGCGAATCATCTTTCAACTTTTAAGCAGAAGACACGCGAGTTTCTCTTTGTTCTTCAAAATTACATGGTCACGCAATCGGCCATTACGTGGATGTTTGAATTTAGCCGTACAGTAGAACCATTCAATAAAATCGTATTTGAGTTTTTGGCAAAACATGAAGAGAGAGAATTCACTAATGACGTTAGGCTGTCAGTCGCAGTGTTTTTCTTAACGTTTGTGTATACCAATCATTTTGAACTTATTCAATATGTAAAGTATGCTGGCAATTTGGTGTATCTTGTATGAACAAGGTAGTCTTTTACGTCCATTTCTTTTGCTCGTGTATACGGTAAGCAAAAAATCTCCTAAGGATTGTTTGGATGTGTCGTTATTTTCTTGAGAAGCCTTGAAACCTAATTAGGAATATTTCCATTTTTTTTGTAAACCTTGCACATTGAATTATTGTTATGCGTCACATCTACCTCTCAAATTTTAAATCGATCGTCTACATTGTTTATGAAAAATTTATTATTACCGTTGATGCTTATGAATACGAAAATGCAAGTATTCCTTTGAAAACGTTAGTTATGGGATTTTAAATAAGTAACAAAAAAATGTTAACAGCTAAATGAAAATTAATTAAAGACTAATTACATTATGAGAATTATCGTGTAGGACAGTCGAATTATTAATCTACATAGTTTATTGACCCTCGGAGTCCACACTACTTTTTTTTAGTACACCGAGTCCAGACAGGGTGTACTAAAAACACCCTACTCGATTTTGATTGCGACTCATTTGCGTTGTAATAAAAATATATGCAATACAAAAAAATGTTGATATAGTTTAATGTCTTTATAATAAGTTAACGCTTCGTTTTTTTTTGAATTCGTGTGTCCAATTTGTTTGAAAAAAATTGAAAACCAAACGATAATGTTCGAGAAATCACAAAAAATCACTTTTTACAGAAAAGATCAGAACTTTTTTGATTTTAAATATAAGGAAACGGCATTTCGGGGCGATATTCTACAGAGATGTTGTTAAGATGTACTATTGAAAAAAATATGCCATTAATTTACGTTTCAAAAAGTATAATTATCTTTCTTAATTATCTATAATCATCTTATTATTTGACTGCGGACAGGAGGAAAGGGGCACACTAAAATATATTATATTGTATTTTCTTTATTACGCAAATGTTTATATACAGTAGAACCCCCGTTAACTGGTGTCGAGTTATCCGGGGTGTGGATTAACCATGCGTCTCCCGTGCGCGACGAGCATCGCACGACCGGGCGAGTCGTGTGCATTACAGTGGAATTGTACTAAGGTGGATGTCCCAGTCATCGGCCGTCTATCAATAATCCTCAGTTGTGTTATAATACTGTAGATTTTGCTATAGTCAAAGCACACAGTGACGATTATTGGTAAACGGCCAATGACTAAGACATCCACCTTAGTTGAAACAATAAACTATGTTTAATTCGGATCAACCGGGGTTTCCGTTATCCGTGGAATCTTTGGTCTCAAGCTCCCCCAGTTAATCGGGGTTCTACTGTAATACGAACGTAAATACCAATTCACAAAGTTTGTTACTGCTATTTGAAAGATATTAGTCTACAAATGAATTTTGCAAGTTTACGTAATTTGTTAAATTGCGTCACTGCAATGGCGGGCAAATGTGAAAAACATCTATACACATAGCGTGTATTGTCGACAATAGTATTCAATATCCAGAATCGATAGGATTGTCTTTTAAATATCTTATACTGGCCTTTGTCAGCGATACAATGTATATCGATGCCATGGACGGACGAGTTCGAATTTCGAACTTATATATTTCTAGTGGCCCTACTCGATACTTTTAAGCGTAACTAAGAGTGCCTCGCCCTTTTCCTGTTATACCTTTTATTAGAATGAAATGACGAAAGCTCTCCAAGACCGTTAACTTTTCATCCATAGGTACGAAAAGAATCTCTTCTATACGTTCCTCTATCATAAGGCATGACTTTTCAAATTGCGATATCATCCATCCAAACACATTTATTCGATATCACGCCGAGATTCGCATTTCCGTTTCTACCTAATCTTCCATTTATCAGAATTCCAATAAGGGGTATTACTTATTACAGATTCATGTAATTGATATATTTGACCAAGTCATTAAAGGCGCCAATTATACATTTTCGTGGCCTTAGTTCACATGAATAAGCACTGTAGCATGGTATTTCACTCTGGATCACTGTGAGCCACACAGTAAACATGTCCGTTATGCGTAGCACCTATACAGTATTACAGATACTGATGTATGTACGTAGTACGCGTATGCGATATACCTGTTACGTAGAAATATTATAGTTGAGCAAAACATTTTTCGTTGTCGTCTTTCTGTTTGTTCCCCTTCAATGTAGAATTATTTGTCCTCTCGATTTGTTGATTTGTAAGTATATCTCTTCGCCCAAGCAAATTATCATGAACAATAGGGCGTGGCACACGTTCGTGCAAGATATCGGCGGGAGTGCACCCTGCTTAAGTAAAAAAAAGCCACACCCATTGGCCTAAGATAAGCTCTAATAAAATTATCGTATTGTCGACAAGTACGATTGGCCAAATAAATATCTGCGGCTACTTCTATTTACCTAATCAAATTGATGTTTAATACTTCCGAAGGCGACAAGAATGATTTTCTAAAGTATACACGTAAAACGATTTGTAACGCGAGAAGACTTTAATGCGAAACTCAAATGACATTTAAGCGATGTATCCTTTATTGCTAGGAGCCTGCAACCTAGTTCCCGTTTAAAGGTCATCTACACGACATAGCTTTGCTCGATGAAAATTGTCGTTCGCAACCATCATGATCTTTAACGTTGGATCGATTATTACAAGAATCGATATTATTATACCTATAATATATAGAATGATAATAGAATGTGTTCTGGATGTGGGGTGAGTTGTAAAGATTCTAGGAAGGAGCGATAGTACGATTACGCGCAGTAAAGAATTCTACGTGCTTCGGAATATGGCTTCCGTAACAAAACCTGGCTTACAGCAATTTGTATCCCTGGAATCGATAAAAATAAACTTATACATATATATATATATATATTCCTCCTTCCCTGAATAATGTTTATTGACAAACACTCCAATCAATAAGTATTTCAAGACACAAATATCTACGTTGATATCTATATTCACGAATTCGCAAAAAGCAACGACTCTAGTTATCGTTAATTACGCAAGAGCACTTTTAACTGAATGAATTCAAACTATACATTAGGATTTGAGAGTGTATCGCGTGTTCTTTAACGCAAGAACCTGACACTTTTACGGGAGTGACGATAAGCCTAGTCGTCATCGTCGACTGGGTTGGGCACGTTACGTTTGGTCGACCTGTCCACCAAGCACCGGAAGAGCGCGACGTTATCCTTCAGGACAGTTCAGGCTATACTATATGTATATATAGTAATATGACACCACAGCGCTATTCAAGTTGATACGTATAGGTCATACATGACCAATATAGTTTCAGATCTTTGACAAATAAAATATACTACAGATTCACCCTGATGTCTCGAATCAATGATTTCTAATCCAAATGATTGCGTGTTGAATGTCAAGTCTAATTCGTACACGGTAAAAACAATAATGATTACTACTCTGCTTAGCAGTGAGTCCCACTTTATAACAAAATATTCGTCACTAAGCAACCCAGTAAGAATTGTCTTCGGGACAATATTAATTACTGTCTTTTAAAAATAATCAGTGTAATTCTACGCTGTTTGCCGTTCATTCTTTGTTGTACCTGCGACTCGCTACTAACCGGACTAGTAACCATTACAGTTTTCCTTTTTTCCCATATACGTTCAAATTAGACAGCCCTGTGTACCGAGGTATACGTACGACACGTATATACTGGGTGTCAAAAGCACTAGGGATGGGAAGGTATATCGATAGAAGGTTAAGTAAAGCTTTGTCATGTCACGCC
This sequence comes from Hartigia nigra, assembly GCA_031001745.1. NCBI lineage: Eukaryota > Metazoa > Arthropoda > Insecta > Hymenoptera > Cephidae > Hartigia > Hartigia nigra. The sequence continues at coordinate 3,435,958 of JARPRG010000374.1, forward strand.
GTTGGAGTATCAAGACGAGTCGTGTCGACGATGGCCACCCTACCTTTAGCAGTAAAGGAAGGGCGAGTCCGCCGATAGAACGGAAGAGTAGTAGGTTTCCAGGTAAAGTTGTTAGTATACCTCTCATCGATAGAGAACGCCCTGAGCGTGGGGAGCGAGTGCCAGGATAGGAAGGAGGCCGCGTGTGTAGCACAGGACACAGCTTTTGGCAGTTGGCCTTACGCCGCCTCTGTGGCAGCTCTAGAGCCGTCACCCTGAGTACATCTGAATACTTTAACCAACGGAGGCTAAATAAGTTTTTTTTAGAGAAAGACAAACCATTTACAGCACTTTTTTTTTGCAAAATTATTGATCCCTTTTCCGTCTTTCATTTTTATTTTCTACTTCACCTTTGTCTTACTCGTTTGCTCTTTTTTTTCGTTACCTCTCTCACTCACTCTTTTATCTTTTGTTTTATAGATCCTTTCGTCGAATTTATTAAACGTTACGGACTTTACTATACACTGGACGAGGATACTGTATTATATAAATATATGTACATATATCGGGTGAATCTTATCTACCGTCAATGATCTATTCTGTGCTGATCGTTTGTTTGGCTGACGTTTATCGCGAATTGCCGATCACACTGCTCGGCGAAATCGCCCGACCGTAAGACGATGACATTCGAAGAGCTGGCGCGCTTCTGCCCTATGCACGGCAGACTGAAACAGATGGCACATGTTGCTGTCTGATTCCGTGCTCTGGGAAGCTTAAAGTGCCTTACGGAATTTCAACAGTTTTTTTTCCCCTTTTCTTGTTCACCTTAACTTGCCAAAGTTGTCTTTCACTCGCATATACAAAAACGATGCATCCTGGTGTTCGTACGATTACTTAATTAAAAATCAAGTAATCCTACCGTTTTTACGACGATTCCGGGTTACTTTGCTTTTGGCATTGTTTTTCTTCTTGTCGCTCGTTGGATACTGCCGATCATCCGCGGCGCGGTAAATCTGGGCAATCGCGGCAGTACATCCATCGACAATCCGCCTCGGATTACACGTCTCAGAATAGTAAGTAATGGAAATGCATCTACATACATCCCCTCCTTCTTTATGGCTACCGTAGTTACATCGGCTAACTCTGGCTTTCTTTGCTATTAGCATCCTTATGGCTTGTTCACACGTTTATCTTGTTTTGCTGCATCGACAAAACGGCAAAACATTCTCGGCCTATGTTATTTGCTATCTTATTTCGTTGCTATACATAGTTGCCAGAGACGCGGGACACGCAATGCTGCGTGCACGTGCGATTGGTCGTGTGCGTAGCTACGACGAATTCTATCGCGAGGAGAATAGCATAGGAATTCACTGCTCTCTGTACTCTTGGCAAGCGTTTCACGTTATTATTCTTTACCGGGACTCTGGGACAATTATTATAATATATAATCAGATAACATTATATTATTAACATCACGAACTTTACATACTTTCATTTGTTTAACAAGGTCACCTTGCATCGATTAATGCAACTGTTTAGTCGCATTCAACTTCAGCTGGTGCGTTTGTCGTGAATAACATTATAGTATAATTGACACATGACATTTATGTATCACGAGTAATACTGACGACGTCAATGTGAAAATTAAAAACTCTTCTTACCAATGAAGGTTTACAATTTTTTGCTAGAACTAAATATGAAGTTACAAGAACGATATACTTTTAATGTCTTTTTATGCAAATAATGAGTTATTAAGCGGTAGTATTTTTTGAATTAAGAAAAAAATGGGTTAAGTGTTGTAACGCGGCTAGACGCATCAATGGCGTAGTGGTTCGTGCTGTAATTTTTATTAATTGTTTATTTTATTGGTTTATATCTTCGTTATACGTTCGGTAAGTCAAAGATGTTAAGCAACAAGGCTCAACGCGTACTATTTTGATGTCTTTTAATAAATTTGATCTTGGGCATTAAATGAATAAAATAATTCCATTCCTTAAACAGAATATAGACAGTAGACGTCTGACTATTTTAAAAAGGAAGAAATGCATGAATTAAGAACTTTTTAAAATGATATTAATACACAGAATATATTTTTGAATTCATACCACTAGAACCTTTTCAGTAGTAGTCCAATAGTTTGTTAATGATTTCTGCAACCTTTTTATTTCTTGCCGAAGAGCCAAAATAGTAATTTCTAAAAACGGATATACACGGATATATACACAGGAATAAAACGTTATGGGCAGTTAACAATAAGATTTTACATTTGATAAGAAAACCACCCTGAACACATCAGAAAAATAACATATAAGAGAGGACAATGATAAACCGTCCAATTATTTCTATCGTCATATAACCATTTGCATGAGATAAACTTTCCTTGGTGGCTTTTATTGAATTTACGAAATGAATGATTTGCTGATACGAGTATACTTATTCTGTTTAGAAAAGTGTCCATTTTTGACGCACATAAAATGAGCGAGAAATGCCGAGGTGTCGTGGAATACGATACGCCGACCTTTAACGCTTGTTGATCACGCACTCATATATATAGATATATTTATATTATATACTTATACAAAATGCAAGGATTAAAACGATTTTTCAAATAATATACCATGTCCCCAATACGAATCGCTTTATCGATCACAACAGAGATTCAATCGACCTTAGTAAATAAAGTGGTACACACAGCCGTATATGCGACACGAAACAATACATCTTATCGTATTTAAGATTGCATTAGCGTATTAGCTGTTGTGGGTCTTGAACAACAATACGATATACATTATCCACAACTTTATTATTATTTGTTGATATTTTGTATTTTTCCACGAGAAAAAGCATGTACACATTCGGAAGATGAAGCTACAGATCGCAAGAGAACAAGAGGCTCTAAATCAAAGAAATTTTGCTTATATGCAGTACAAATTAAAGAAAGTAGTCCCGTATAACCTTCTCGTTGCTTGAAAATATTCAGAATTAGACAGCATCTGACAGCATCTAGCTTGCGCATAGAATTCTTGAAAATATCTATCTTGTTTATCTATAGCCAATATATCTAGCAAATACAGAGTAATATTTACCTATCTTGACATATCGGTAATGTTACAACATTACACTTAGTACCGTAATATGTATAAAATATACGTGTAACGCAATTGTTTTATTCATAAGTATAAAAATTGCTGGATATATTGATTCATTCAATTAATCATAAGATTTAATATTACTGAATTGATTATCGTATCGGTTGACATAGCATGTTAGGAGTATAACTGCCACTAGTCAGACTCTTATAAGTAAATTGTTCCAGGCCCCGGCTCGACAGATGCAACCGTCGCCCAGGGTGAACCCCCGGGTACCAAACACTGGCCCGTTGCGACCCTTTACTCCTCCGGATCTTCTCTCGATCCCTCATATGGATGGCACGCCCTTGCAGAACAATGTTCATAACGACAATTCGAGCCAGGATGCTCCTATCAGCGGAGAACCCGAAGAGCAGGTCGCCAGCTCCGTTGAAGATGCTATTGGGCCTTATATCATCGGTAGTCCGATTGATCTGGGTGACATCGATAACGTTGATAATATCGGTGCACGTCTACAACATCTTAATCGTGGTCCAAAAAGGACACGGGAACACATCGAACTTCAGGAAACTGCCCCCAGCGAGATAGCAGCACCAGGTGGGTTCACAGGATTTTCTGTGGATTTTCTGTGAATTTTCTCATGAGCTTCTGACACATCCCAAAGTATGACGAAGCTTCTCCGATCGATACTCTGTGCTAATTCTGACGAAGATTTTCGAACTTCCAATTTTTCTTTGGACTATACGCTATTATACAGAATGATGAAATTATTGGTGTCGTTGACGTTTATAACACGGAATATATACACGTCTATTTAAAACTATAATAATTATTAAAATCGTTCTTTTCGGCTCTTTTTTTTTCTCATTCATTAGTTATTTATAAATGGATAAGTCATTAGCAGACTCTTGGAAAATGAATATATCGTGGAAAAAATGTTCAAACTTTATTGTAGTAAGTTGCATTTTTCTCAAAATTCAAAATGGCAGCTAGAAGATTAAAATATTTGTTTCCGTGCCGTTTTAGTGATGTAGTTTTTCTCAAAACTTGTTGTATGGGTTTTTAATAGTCGAAATTTATTACCTGTTGGTTTCTTGAGTCGTCATTTACGATTCTGGGTCTGATTTTCAATATTCCAAAATGTTGATCTAACATTGCGGATAAAAAATGTTCTTTTACAGTAATATATCACGTTCCCTATCCGTCAAAAACTTTTGTCGTTTCCTGACTCTTACTGCGAAGAGGTAAACGTGTGTAATTCGCAGTGTCAAGTAGAATATTATCTTAATTCATCACGCTGTAAATTATAATCGACGGCTATTAAGACAGTGTTGTACTGATCTAATTGATCATTACGTAACAGAGTTTTTTTTCATCTGCACGTACAGTTTTATATTTTGTGGTTATCACCCGGTCATGTTACGACAACGAGACACAACATATAACGATGTCTGATTATGCAACTTATTTTTAAAGATATCAGATACGTCATACAACACCTCGTACATTCTGTAGCACTTTTTTAACGTTCCCTAGTAATAAAAAAAGCAAAGTACCATTGGTAGCCAAAGTACTATTGGTAGCATAAATACTCTATGACCGACAGTCAGCAATATTTTGTATAAGCATCAACGGCGCCAAATAAAAATATTTTCTCTTGTACGTATAAAAACGCTTTGCACGGGTGCTTGTCTTTGATTTAATTTGTCTTTATTGTACGTTGCATTGCTCTGTGAATCCAATTAAATTGGCGTCAGGTTGATTTTCAAGGGGGCGTCCTTGGCTTTGTATCTGTCTGCCATGGTAATATATTTATCGACAATACGATTGGCGCGCATTATCATCCAGGCCCAATAGAGTTCAGCACCGCGTTGTTGAGACACCAACTTGTTGCCTTTGCTCGGCGCATGCGTGTCTCCACATGCTGTCGTATAGATACCGCAACGAGCGACCGTACCCACCAACTCTTGACCGTATTTCTAGAGCTACGCTTTGGGTACTCCTTCCTCATTCTCCTCATGGTCTGTGGCATTCGAAGGGGTAGCTTTCTGACTCGTGTAACAAATGTAGTAGAGACGTGAGGTTAAGTCAATCGACATCTGGAGAAATATCTGAGTGGTATAAACCAGTAATAATGAAGGAATAAATTGCGATTGCCTGTGAAGAACTAATGTACATCTATGCGGACACACACACATATATATATATATATACACACATATATACATATATCGTCACGAAATAATAACGTGACGGTCAAATCTCCCGCGAAAAGAGATACCAGTAATTTCGTGTACGACCTATGTGTACGACAGTTTTGGGGATGACAGTACAGAGGGCGGGTTGTGTGAGGACGCTATGTGTACTTTCATTTTCTGTACATACATGAGAACCGTCAACGGATTCAGAGTGAGTGAGTGAGTGAGTGAGTGAGTGTGCTCCTTGGGTATCTTCTACTGATACACGTGTACCTAGTCAGTGGGTTATCGTAAAAAACACCATCGCTCTCAAGGGGGTGTGGCGTCACACGAGGGGCTTCTACGTAGTGACGTAAACGCGTCGTTGCTACGATCGTTATCCGATCGACGCTGCGTATTACATCTACTGCGACGACGCTGTCTTCTTTCTTTTCTTTTTTTTCAAAGAATTAAACACACTCCGAAACTGTTCATTAGTCACTATATTACAGTATCGAGTGTTGTACTTGAGTATTGATGTTTTATTTAATATTTGTCGAACTATGAGATAGAAATTTTCAAGACTTTCATAATCGATTTTAGCAGAAACTAAAATTGTTCTATACCTGTAATTTACTGCTATTGAAATTATGCAGCATATTAAATATATATGTATTCTATAGCATTTCTCTTACAAGTTAGAAATCGTCCCTGAGTAAGATTGTTGTTATTGAGTGACCGTCGTCCTACCGTCGCTACCTTGTTATTTCTTTTAATCGTAATAGAACCTGCAAACGACTAGTCGGGTATCCTCGAGTGTTTTCGAGGCTATTGGCTAAATAAGCCGATAATTCTTATCAAATGCTAGTTCCTTTCAATGGATAACAATCCTTTTAATAAATTATATTGTCTCCATTACCAGTCCATTGGGTGTTTCTTTCCAGTATAAGATTAATTTGAAAACTATTGGATTTTATTATTTGGAACGTTGCTAACGTGGAGTTGTATTCTATTTTTTGCTGTGATAGCAAATATCGAACTGATTGCATACATCGCTCGCGTTTCACTTTTTGATAATTTAATATCATGAAACATAGTCGATTGACACCCATTCGGTATCCTCATTCAAAGTTAAACGAACTCAATTGAACTGGATCTTCGTGAAGGGTTTTCGAAATGGATTTCGCTAGTGAGAATGTGGTGCAGTGGTTCAACGAACTGAGATCCCGGCTGAATCTTTATCTGTATGCGCATAATCGTAAGTTGATCCGATTTAGACCAATTGAAGAAATGACGTTGGGTGGAGTTTGTATATCTCATCTAATTGTGATCAGATATATCTATTTTTTTAGAGCAAATGCGATTTTAAATTAGTCATTTTGTCTTATTCTAAATTTC
>JARPRG010000374.1:3442700-3476434 GCA_031001745.1 Hartigia nigra
TAATTGTGATCAGATATATCTATTTTTTTAGAGCAAATGCGATTTTAAATTAGTCATTTTGTCTTATTCTAAATTTCTATGATTTTTCATTAACAGTAACTTAAAAACTTTCCCAGTTAACTGTAAGTGAAAGTTTTATATCAGCAATATTCCACTCAGAGATGTAATAGTCATAAAATACCTAATGTCCATAACTATTATAACCCTGAAAGGGGCATAGTAAAATTGTTGATATGTAACTGCATCTTATTGTTTACTCAGTTACCATTCAATATAGTAACACGTTGATATATTATTCTTGTACTGTGCACTGTAATTCCAGATAGTATATGGGAATTATAGACTGTTATAAAGTGCTTTGTTTTTACTGCACCATGATGATTAATGTTAGATCACTTGGATAAAATAAATGTAAGAAATCATAAGAATGTTATTCATTATTAAATTATCATCGAATTGAGAACATGACCAAAGTTGGCAATAGAGAGTCAATATTGTGAGAATTATAGTAGGTCCAAAAGGTCAATGTTTTTTTTTTTCTTTTAACGGTTCCTAAGCAATGCGATACTTAGTAAATCGCAGGTTGTTTTCCATAAAGTTACGGAAATATATTCTAACATCAAAAATGAATTATATTTCAGTGCAAAACCATACCCACGCATACTTTGTGACAAAAATTTGGTGGAAAACCATGACTGGCGACTTTTTAGAGACTTCATTTTTTTTTTGATATGACAAAAATCACATTGAAGTCGTGGATCGACTATAAGCTACGCATATTAACGAACTTAAAGTCTAAATATAGATTCGCAGGTCACTGTCGACGACGTAATTTCTATAGCGTTATTGATCAGCAGCCTTATGTTATGGCTCAAACATATTTAAATGTTAAATAAGACATTTGCGATTGATTCAGTTTAGTAAGTCACGAGTAATTAACCAATTACAGAGATTACGAATAGGAAAAGATAAACATTACTGGATATTTCTAACATATGACTAGTTGGACAAAATTTAAAAGTCTTATTATGAAAGCGGCTCGATCGTAGTTGTCAGTGAGAAATCAGATTTTTATTTTGTAATAATAAAGTAACCCTAGACTTCTGTAAAAGATGATATGTCATCTCACAAGAGAACAAGACGGTGCAGAGTAATGTTAATACGTATTAATGGTTACGCCATCTTCTAATCATTCTTTGGTACGCCATTGTTCTAAAGAAAAGACTTGATAATTAGTTTCTCCTGGTCCATCTGTCATAGTTGGTGCCAACAGGGCCGAAAATGGTGGATCTCAGGTCGAGGGGCAACTTCCACTTCATATACAGGAGGATCAAGATGAGAGGATTGTTTTTGTGAATGCACCACATCAGCCGGCCAAGTACAAAAACAACCACATAACAACAGCGAAATATTCCATCTTGACGTTCATACCATCATTCTTGTTCGAGCAGTTTCGCCGTTACAGCAACTGTTTCTTCCTGTTTATCGCCCTTATGCAGGTGAACTCTCTTATATTTCATATTGCCCGATTATAATATTATTGTATGAAAACAATAGTAATGGCTTCTTTTTTCTCCAGCAAATACCAGACGTATCACCAACTGGACGATATACAACTCTTGTACCGTTAATCTTTATCCTGAGTGTGTCCGCCTTGAAAGAGATTGTCGAGGACATTGTAGGTAGCTCGTCTTTAAAATTTTGTATGTCCTTTCCAACATGGACTCTTTCCTCCCAGCGAAATCTTAAGAAATTCTCCATTGTTTCAGAAACGACACAGGGCTGACGACGAGATAAATATGCGAGAAGTTGAAGTACTTAGAGATGGCCGTTGGCAATGGATACAGTGGCATGCAGTGGCAGTTGGTGACGTTGTCAAGGTTTTTTTTTATATCTTTTACCTTCGAAAATTAAAGAAATAATTAATTTTATACAAGAATTAATTTTCTTTAAATAGGTCCACAACAATAATTTCTTCCCAGCCGATTTGATTCTGCTCTCCTCCTCTGAGCCCCAGGGTATGTCATTCATAGAAACGGCTAATCTGGATGGTGAAACGAATCTGAAAATAAGACAGGCTGCTCCGAGTACTGCAGTTTTACTGGACACCGTGGAGTTGATGAACTTTCGCGGCAATATTCAATGTGAACCACCAAATAGGCATCTTTATGAATTTAATGGTGTACTACGCGAACCGAATAAGCAGTGTGTATCAGTAATATTTCGTTATTATTATAATTGAATCTAGGAATTACGTCTGCTCTTCATATAGGAGTGTATCCTTGGGTCCTGATCAATTGTTGCTACGTGGTGCCATGTTGAGGAACACCAAATGGGTCTTTGGTGTAGTCATATACACGGGACACGATACTAAACTGATGCGCAACAACACAAGTGCAGCACCATTGAAAAGGTCAACACTTGATCGTTTAACGAACACGCAAATACTAATGCTGTTCTTTATATTGCTCCTACTATGTCTGATTTCCGCGATTTTCAATGTCCTTTGGACCAATGCTAATCAACATGGTCTTTGGTACTTGGGTCTGGATGGTAAGTAATATATTGCAAATTGATACTAAGAAAAAGAAAAATGATTTAATCCTATTACAACATTTCAGAGGCTATGACCAAAAATTTTGCCTTTAATCTCCTGACATTTATTATTCTATTCAATAACTTGATACCAATCTCGCTGCAAGTGACCTTGGAAGTGGTTCGCTTTGTCCAAGCGACATTCATCAATATGGATATTGAGATGTATCATGCGGAGTCGGATACGCCTGCAATGGCACGCACTAGTAATCTTAACGAGGAGCTTGGTATGGTCAGCTATATCTTTACGGATAAAACTGGTACGCTCACACGGAACGTAATGGAGTTCAAGCGATGTTCGATCGCTGGTAAATTATATGAGTAAGTTACTCAATATTTTAAAGGTACAAACGCTATTTCAATTGTATTTATTATAACGCGATATATCACTTCACAGTTTGCCCAGTCCTACAACAGAGAATGTAAACGATGAAATACCTAATAGCGAGTTAGTTAAAAATATAATGGAAGGCAGATCCATGGATGAGAGTTCTCGCATCAGTGATATGAAAAAATTTAATTCAGCTACCATTTTACAGGAATTTATGGTAATGCTATCGGTTTGTCACACGGTTATTCCCGAGAAATTAGATACGGGTATTGTTTACCATGCCGCATCCCCTGGTATGTTTAATAATCTCGCTTTTATTGCATGGATTTATGTAGAGTATCTAATCAATGATTTTTCTGATAATATTTTAATCAGACGAAAGAGCTCTTGTGGATGGTGCACGAAAATTCGGCTATATTTTCGACACACGCACACCAGCTTATGTAGAAATCTTGGCGCTCGGCGAGAGACAACGCTATGAAATTCTCAACGTAATCGAATTTACATCAACTAGGAAAAGAATGTCAGTGATCGTGCGTACTCCTGAGGAAAAGATCAAACTGTTCTGCAAGGGTGCGGATTCAGTAATCTATGAGAGACTGGCGCCAAAATTTGTGAACACTGGTAACCCTAATAGCGAAGGGCTGGACGACTTTCGCGAAAGCACCCTGGATCATCTGGAAAGTTTTGCTACTGAAGGACTGAGAACTCTGTGTTTTGCAGTTGCAGATATCCCAGAGGATCGTTATCAGGTAAAACTGTCTATAGTTTATTTTTGATTCCTATTATTCTGGTCGATTGGTGAATGATTTACGATCGATCTTGTTGTAGTGGTGGCGAGATATATACCACAAAGCCTCCATCAACGTGGTGGATCGTGAAAGTAAACTAGAGGATGCTGCAAATCTTATCGAGACAAACTTAACTTTATTGGGAGCCACTGCGATAGAGGATCAACTTCAGGAAGGAGTATATGAATTTATTAGTGCCTTATTTTTTTAGAATTTGATAATTTTTATCTATGCATATATAATATGTATGCGCATTTATAGGTACCAGAAACAATACAGTCTCTGACGCAGGCTGCGATTAACGTCTGGGTTTTAACAGGCGATAAACAAGAAACCGCAATTAATATTGGCTACTCGTGCAGACTTATTACACAACCGATGCCTCTCATTATAGTTAACGAGTATTCGCTTGATGTAGGTATACTAAATAACAAAGATATGTTAACTTTTTAGAGAATATTAATGGTCGTTCGTCATTTTTAGAAAACGCGGGAAGTCATAATACAGCACTGTTTAGATTTTGGACAAGACTTGAGGTGCCAAAACGAAGTTGCTTTGGTAATAGATGGTAACAGTCTGAAATATGCATTGTCGTGTGACCTCAGAAGGGATTTCCTAGATTTATGCACTTCCTGTAAAGTTGTCATTTGCTGTAGAGTTTCTCCAATGCAGAAAGCTGAGGTAATTCATTTTTTTAAACTGTACAATTAATAATAAGACTTACAATTAATAAATTCAGCGTCAGTAATGCAACAAAGCATTGCAGGTGGTTGATCTGATCACAAGTAATACAAAAGCCGTGACGCTCGCAATTGGTGACGGAGCGAATGACGTAGCTATGATTCAGAAAGCCCATATCGGCGTTGGTGAGAAAAAAAATCTAATGACATACATATTTATAAAAAATGAAAAAAGATTTTTGGAACTTATTTTTGTTTTGGAATCGTAGGTATTTCAGGAGTGGAAGGACTTCAAGCAGCCTGCGCTTCGGATTATTCGATAGCACAATTTCGTTTCTTAAAGCGATTATTACTTGTACACGGTTCCTGGAACTATAGTAGAATGTGCAAATTGATTTTATATTCGTTCTATAAAAATATTTGTCTTTACGTTATTGAATTATGGTTTGCCATTTATTCCGGCTGGTCCGGTCAGATACTGTTCGAAAGATGGTCTATTGGTCTTTATAACGTGGTGAGTAAACATATGAAAAAGATATGTAAGATGCATATTTTAAATGTAATCTGGTCCATTTTTTCATGCCGCTTTATATACCCTTATTTCCCTTCTAAATATAGGTATTTACTGCGGCACCACCATTGGCTATGGGTCTGTTTGATAAGGTTTGTTCAGCAGAGACACATCTTGCCCATCCAAGATTATATGCAACTAGGAATACCGCAGAATCTATGTTCAATATAAAAGTACGTATCTGATTTAACTAATTTATATATCTAAATAATCGATTTTTTATTATAACAACATGAACGTACGTTTAGGTATTTTGGGTATGGATAATAAATGCCCTAGTCCACTCGTCACTACTTTATTGGTTACCCTTGTTGGCATTGGAGCAAGACGTAATATGGGGTAACGGCCGTGACGGTGGTTATCTGGTTCTAGGCAATTTCGTCTATACAGTAAGTCAATCAGTTGATTAATAAAAATCTATTGTCAATTTATAATTGATCAAATGGTTGCATTAATGATTCCTGGAACAGTATGTTGTAGTAACCGTATGCGGCAAGGCTGGTCTCATCACGAATTCTTGGACATGGGTTACACATTTAGCAACTTGGGGATCCATTATATTATGGTTTTTGTTTATTCTTATGTACAGGTAGGTTCTCGCAATATTTTTACTGGCGCCTTGCGTATTCAAAATGCATTATTCGTTTTTTTTCTTTCCTTCAGCAATTTTTGGCCTGCGTTAAACGTTGGCGCTGTTATGCTAGGTAATGACAGAATGCTTTTCACATCGCCCGTATTCTGGCTGGGACTAATTCTTATACCATCGGCAGTGCTGCTTCTGGATGTTACAGCAAAGGCGTGAGTGTTAGATAGTTTTCTTGTGTTTGTTTTATTGTGATACTCGAGTGATACAATGACGAATGGTGTAGGGTGAAAAATACAATGTGGAAGTCGGTCACGGAAGCAGCCAGAGAACAAGAAATACGAAAATCTGATCCTGGTGATATATTCAAGAGTCAAGATTACAGAAGCTCGTAAGTCCTTGAAATTCTAAATGATATGGCTTATCGTGTCATCTTAATTCATTCGATTACTAACACGTATTTACTTTATTCTTTACAAGTATTTATTGTTCATTAAAGCACATAGAGGAGTGATTGAATCTCTTAGACTAAAGAAAAGATGGCATGGGTTCTCTTACTATGATTTCTTTTCTTACTATTTCTAATAACTGCATTACGTTTATCTCATTTTCTTTGGAGAGGATACTTTTAAAACGGGTATAGTTACGGTCTATCATGATTTCCTTTTTCTACGCTACAGTTAATTATTTTGTTAATAACTTTGGGTGGATATAGCGATCGTTATTTGACTGTCAATGTGTGCATACGTATGGTTACTTAAAAATCATAATGAATGCTACGACAGTGTACCTTGTGCATGAAGTTGGGAAAGCTGCTTAAAAAATGTTGTGGAGGTATACATCATCTCACTGAGATTCAATGTCAAGACAATACTGGTAAAGAAGAAAGCCAACCGTATGAAAAATTTAATTCGACAGTTACTTTGTGTAGTGGGCACCGGAGACATTCCGAAATCAATATAAAATTTTTCGATAGAGTTCATGCTCTCAAAATTATTTTTTTCCAAATACAAAAGGCACAGGTAGTGGTCATCCTCCTTTACCAGTGGCTCTTTGATGGTTTTAACTTGCATGGCTTTTCAATGTATTTCTTGATATTACCTTCAATATTCCCGTTGCACTATAGACATTCGTGACCATGAAAATAAATTATGAAAATGGAAGAAAATTAATTCAGAAATGATCTTAGCTCAAGTATTACTTTATCGCGATAAATGTTTATCTCTACCTGTAATGTGATGTTATGTTCTGTTCTATAACGTGATGTTAAACTTTGAAGAATTTTAAATTGAAAAGTTCTTATCCATTTTTTAACTTGCAGCTACGTTTTCGATATATACTAAGATAAAAACGACCAATGAATGTGTACTAAAGTGGCCTGTAGACAGTTGACCATATCCACTATGTCTCTAGTCATATGGTCAGTTTGCACCGTGTTTGATTGGCAAGTAACTCCGCTTTGTAGTTTTTATTGATCATAATTCGTAACTCAGATTTAGTGTCAAGTTGATCCTTCTTTGCTTACCTAAGTGGTAGGTATCACATTATGTAAAATGTAAATATGGTTTTATCTCTTTATTTAACTTTACGAAATAACTAATGACAGAAGAACGTATCCTGATTACTGCATATTTTCATTCGATAACAAGATACAATTCATATTCAAAACATAAAGGATAGAAAAGGCATCCATTTTATAGAATTTGCATAATTACAATAAAAAAGACTTCGATGCAGAATTACTTGGTAGCTGAATGCGGTAGAGATTGAACGACTAACGAGGGATAGTGTGGGCGTAATCAACAGGCTACCGGCTTATCTTTGCGCTCTTTTATAAATAATTTTCGTGTTAGTATATCTGGAAAGTTAAGCTGCAATGTAAAAAACTGATAAGTACTTTCCGATTTAGAATTCTTCAACGTTTAACATCACGCTATAGAGTTCGTTGACTGTAGGACCTTTTGTATATCCGTACAACACCTCACTACAAAGATCTTAACATATAATTAAAGAAATAGCAAAAATAAGATTCACTTCATTCAGCAATAACGTCAAAATTAAAACAGGAGATCGAGCTCAAGGAAACGATGGTTTATCCGGTTACGGGCTTCACTCTGGCCATCACGAAGACGAAGTAGGATGAGAATGTTCCCGTTCGCATTTGTGGCACGTGGCTCATGGTTCCCGCACCATCCAGGTCATGCATCCACCGTTTAAACAATCATCCCAGAAATCCGTCCATCCCAAGATCCAAGACACGATTTCCAAATCCCTGCGAATCTCTCATACGTCAGAATGAGTATCTTTAGAACGAAGAATCTCACAGAATACAATGGCAACCAGAAACGGAGCTACCACGTAGAGGCACATTTTCATAGAATCATTTCTCATTGCATTACATTATGCACAATCCACTATTGCTAATTGAATCAGTTCATTGCATAGAGGTTGCACTTATATGCGTATTAGAGTTGGACGCTTACTTATGCGATTAGTATACCTCTTGGTTACTAGGCATCACTTACAGTATTACAGTGGGATTTTCATATGATGATTCTACGTATGGATATGAATGCCTAAATAATTTTACTTAATGTTCAAACTAGAGAAACGTATGAATTAATTTTTTTTTTCTGCTAGAACTGTTTTATTATGTTAAGGTTCCTGCTCTTATGCAGTGCTAATTTAATAATAATATCGTTACTTATTTTTAAGCTAGATTCCAATTTAAGTGAAATCGTGCATAGTCATTTATGCATACTGGTCTTCGATTGGAAAATGGCCTAGGTCGTCTATACGTATCTATTATTTAATACACGACGATTTACATCGTGTAAAATATCGATAATCAAAGTATGTGCCTTATTTAAAACTATTTCGACTGATTTACCATCATTACCATTTTGCTGATAGATTAAAGCATTTTTCATTGGATCCATTTCTATCCAGTAAAACGAGTAACAGTTACGTTACAATTTCGTACTCAGGAATGTAATAATCACGTAAGGCCAGGTGTTTTATAACAATTACATTCTTCAGTAAGAAATTCTAACATTGCCTATATCCAACTGTTATCCTGTGTTTACTGAATAGAAAAAGAATTTGTTTCTACGCCATATCCTATCGGACGCGCCATACAAGGTTATATGTTATGTAAGTTTTATCAACTTTACGCTATAATTCATAATGTTTGATCATTACTGCAAATCCAGAAAATACGGATAGTTCAATGGGATACGGTGATTGTACTAATTAAACTATCATCAACATTACAGTGATGAGTGCACAGTCTGTAGTGACATATGCAATCCCAAGAGCATTGTTTTCCATAGTTGGCCAAAGGTGAATGATGATAGATAACGCATTTGTCATATCCAGTAAAAGGGTCGGATAGTTAATGTTTGAAGGATTTTGATAACTTGGCACAGTAGTATAACAATAACGATTAACTTGAGGAAATACGTGTACTGTATTGTGCATTAATTTGATAATTAGACCGTTTAATGCGATGTATGTTCTTTTTTGGTACGTTTTAATAATCGTGGTAACCCATGCAGGCCTGTGCATGCCATCGTCGACCTCGCAAGGTGTAAGTACCCCAGTAGAACGTACATACGTAATATCATAGTAGCTAACAATTTGATAATCTAGAATAATATCGTTTTAGATTTCAGTAAAGATGCTACCAATTGTACACAGTGCACGACAATCTAGCTGCTCCTTTGATGTTTCGCTTTATCACACCGTACCAAAGCAGCAGCTAATGTATCTGCCTCTTGCCTATCGTGTGTAGATACTTTATGAATCATTTGTCAATCTTAATCAAAGGACTATGTCCATCGATTAGATTTATCTGCTCGTCTAGTCACTATTGTAGCAGCACTGTACGTACTTATCGCACGAAATTCTTGCATGTCATCCCAGCTTTGGACTTGAACAGAAAAGTTTTTCTTCCTCGAGATAACCAATATCTGTATTATCATCAAAATAGTATGTAATGTTGAGAACTAAAGAATATTCAGACTAACAAACTTTTAAGTCGAAGTCCAGTGCTGGTGTACTATTGTATACAAAGCTCCTAGTAAAGCACCTGTAAATGTGGAAGCTGTGAAAATTGCGTTTTCATTTTGTTATTGTCGCTAAACCACCCAGGTAAAATAAGACTTAATAATTCGTCGAAAAAGATTTAAATTTTCGCCGTTTTGATGATCGCTCGATGAAAATGGACAACGAGCCGTTCGCGTTCTTCGCACAGGATGTAAAAAAGACGTATGCTATGAATGCAAGCATTTCGTATGATGGATGGGATACTTGAATCGACTCTTGAGGAGTTTCGCTCAGGATCTCTTAAAAACATAGAAACATGACCGAATTGCAGATTGACGGAGACGGCAAGGCTACTGAAAAATGTTAAAAGTGTTTTCACCAGACGCAATAACGCTGCGACCAGAGTCAATGTTGAGGTGGAGTTATCACGTAAGTGGTATTAAGTGAAGTGGGTGACGTGCTCGAGAAACAGAAATCAAACAAGATAATAAACGGCAGTTACTCTTCTAGTGCGTCACTCACTGATAAATATTCTGTACATATGTAATCATTTACATGTATATATCATATGCATATTTAACATCTCATATTATGATACAATTTAACAAAGTTCTCATAATACTGGTTATCGCGATAAAATAATATTATCTCATAAACAGTCGACTAGTCTTGGTTACACCTGCTGCTGTGGCATTCGCGTGGCTTCTTCTTATACAATCGAATCTTATCACTGTACATATACAATTATCACTCAGTTTTATAATTGACCTAGAATTATGATACTTAGTCGATCCACGAGTTCAATGTATTTCTTAAACAGTTTGCAGTTGATGCAATCCTTAGTTAATCATACGTGACTTTTTATAAAATCACAGAATTTTAGGTGCTAAAATACAAAAATAAAATATGATTTACTGCAAAACTATGCGTGTGCATGCTTTGGCTATGTTCTAAGTACTAAGAGTATCGTTGTGTCTCTGTTTACCTGTATGCAATAGAATGAGACACAACTATACTAATCGTGTTGGGAATGAATTTCGGAATATATTCTGAAATCATTGTTGTATCCTTTGTAAAAATCATTTTACCGAGAGCCACGTGTGATTTGTTAGAGATTTTAGTTTTTTTCGAGCTGTCAAATAAGACACATTAAAGTTGTGGATCGACTGTAGCATTACATAGAGTCTGTAGTACGTACATACAGAAGCACAAAATATTCTCACTTGAGGATTTCAAAGTAAAAAATGTTAACTCAAAAGAGTTGTTAAATGACTAACAAAAAAATCACTGGATCATTCGATTCTCTCAGATTTCACTTAACCCTTCAGCAATCGCATTAGCTTCTATAACACCAGTACTCACGTGGAATCCGTAAAGACGCTATTTTGTTAATGCAATATATTGATGATCAGTGAAAATATATTATTCATACATATCCGTTTATACGTATGGCTAGAAGAATTAATTTGTTTTACCACTCAAATTTATTGTTAACGAATAAATAGTGCCGACACAAAATTATTCTAATGGTGACGCGAGAAATAAAAGATCTAGGGTCTTTTAGACCTCTGCGCGACTGTTGGAGGGTTAAAATTAAACATGCATGCTCTTTTCTTGAGATCCTCATAGTTCTAACGAATGTTTAATTTAAATCGCTGTTTTTGACATGACAACGATTCACAACGACTCTTTTCTAATGCGCATGCTGCTGCATCAGATGGATTCGCGTTCTCTCAAGAGGAGGGCGGCTCTGTGACCCAGACGGACGTGATCAGGGCGTACGACACAAATCTTCCGAAACCTGGCGGCATGTAAACTTAATCATGATCTTGATCATCGTATAAAGGCTAAAATTGCATTGCTCCGAATTGGATGCAAGTGTTGGGTACGAGATACTCCAACGAAAATATGACAGAATTGTTTTCAATGCAGAATACGAAGGACGGTTACTTATTCAATTTCATTGTATTGTTAAGCTCTATTCGTTTGTTACACTGTCATCTTATCATCCTTTACATCACTCGATAGTTCTATTTATTTGGTTGGATGTTTTTTGTTATTGTACATTATAAATGTTTTGGTACTTCAATTTGCGGAACCATAAATTTGACTGTCGCTAGACAATCCGAATGGTAGAAAACGTAAGTTATAATGACCAATGACTTTTTCCACGGAGTGATGCAAATGATCGCATGGAAAATGGACAGGACGTACGGTAAAACCGAGGCTCCTACAAGAGGATGGACATACTTTTCATTTTCAACACGTCCAGGACCAAAGGCCTTGGTAGTGTTTCGGTCCGATGGACGAGGCGACGTTTAATTCGTCCATATTGGGTGTATAACTTTGTATTTCCGGAAACTCAAAGTGGCGATTTAATATTATTGAATATTATTGTTTGTATATATACTTATATGTACATTTTTTAAGAATACCTTTTAACTTCACTGTATGACTATGTACTGTACCCACGTAGGCGAAAGCCCAAGGTTTGTCCTCGGGAACCTTTTGGCTACAATACCATACCTATGTTTTCATCTAGTCAATGGCGTAAATTAGGATATCTCAATGCGTGTTTTGTCACCTTTCTTGTTTGTTTTGATTCGCATGTACACTCGTTCGATTCTAAGTTGAAATCATGCGGCAGACATAATTACCAAGGTAGGATGACGTTGTATACACTATGTTCTGAATAAAAGGATATAAAGTACATTGTCTTATGTTATTTCTTTAGTTTGATTAATTCATCGATAGATATTATTCATGTTAAGTATTGCTTGCGTAATCCTTTATTAAAAGGTATAATATAAGAGTAAAGTATAGAAAGTATGTGTAGATAGATCATGAGGCGTGTGCCTAAATGTTTATAGAAATATTAAACAATGATACCAATTCAGAGGAGACTGTAAGGATTGGTATCATGATCAATCGAATTTTATCGACTGATTTATAAGAAAAATCTTTTGTCTTAATTATAAAAAGTGTCAAGTAGTTTGGTATGGTTCGAGTTTGAGACTTGTAAAGAAGTTCTCTTTGTCCTCTTTGTATCTGGCTTTCAAGAGGAACTCCCAGGCCAAGGAGTGTCCTGAGAAGTCGTAACCTTGTGCCGCTCTCTGACAATCGGCAAGCCACGAAGCAACGTCCAGGACTATTTTTTTTCTAGGATCCATTCCTTGGAGTCTAGTTTCATTCTCGGCTAGGATCTTACATTCCAGGACGTAGTTACGCCAGCGATTGTAAACCCTCCTTGCTAGACGTTTCTGTTTACTCGTCCACACTGAATCGTTTGTCGAAGATGAACTGATAGATTCAATTTTTTTGTAACCAATTCTAGTCATAGCGGCAGACAAAATGCGTCTGGCTATACTGGATTTTTGTTTATTAATTGGTACATCGTGTTCATTATTAATTTTTGGTTTGGAAGAATCCAATTGGCATTTGGTATTGTTGTTATTCATAAGGCTTTTACACTGTTTACTCGAGGATTTTGAGAGGTTTCGGTTGAACGAGTTTGGATTAGACTTTAAATAGTTTTTCCTATTTTTATCAAGAAGTCTAATAAGCAGATCACCTATGTATGGTATATATGGCGGACAAGATTCTGCCCTGCTCCAGGCTCTACGATAGGTGCGTGTTTGAGGACTCTTGTAAATTCTGCAAAGCTGCTCCAGAGACTCGTATCTTGTGGAATGATGGACACGGAGATAAGACCAAGTGATTCTCAATCTATAAATTGGCGGTGATTGTAATCCGGCGAGAATTGAACGACAAGAATGGAAGTTGCCAAAATCGTGACATTTTTTAGCAGCATTGATCATCCTTGATACCATCCTCGCACGCATATCTATTTTCTTCACAGCCAGGATCTCGCTCGCTGTTAAGCAGGATATCCGATGACTGAACGCTATCCAAGCACCGAAATTTGGTGCGTTTCGCGAAGATCTTTGGAACATCAGTATTTCTATTTCTAATGCTGGTATACGAAGGAATAAGTCTCGGTCTATTAGCGTAAGCTGTTTAGCTATAGTACTGCTGTTCAGGTCCCAGGCAGTGATCCTCATATCCATTCTTAGTAATCTACGTAGTTGACTAGTGGTACTGTCCTTAATTTCCTGATCCTTTCGAGGTTTTCTGGTCATGGTTGAGGAAAAAATGCGTCCTAAAATCCTACCTGACTTATCCTCAAACACTGTAGAATCCCTAGATTCACATGGAACTGGATTTCTTCTTCTCCTACTAAAGAATTTACGTCTGATTCCTCGATCCTCTTTAGATAATCTAAACTCACGAAGAAGTGCTAGATGTTGTCTAAGTTCTCTGTAGGCTGCAGTCGCGGCGCGTGGTCGGTACCAGTACTCTGGTGTCCAGAAGAGGACTACACGTCCTCTTGTAGCAGTTCCCATGGCTCCACATCTTCCAGGCTCCAGAGCAGTGGTAGAAACACTAGCAGCTAGTTGACGTCTGGATACAGGAAGACGTAATTCAGGATCTGCTGGCTGTCGACGAATATTAACAGCACTCAAAGCTCGTCGGGTTTGAACTGATTCACGTTCACCAGGTTGCACAGACCAGGGGCCAAGAGCATGTAAAAAATGAGGTGCTGTTGACAGACCGTATCTTCTAAAATGTTTATATCTATTGGAGACTTTTCTCTGTCTCGATGCATTTTCCCATAGGGATACACCACCTTCGATTATTTTGTAAGGATTCAGCAGGGTGTAAGCTGGTTTCAAAGAAGGTTGATCGCCACTGCATGGTTCTAGGTACAATCCAGATCCGCACTTCTCACTTATTCCAAAACCAAACCTTGATAATTTCGGTGCTAAATTCGTGACTTTCTCGTTGGAACGTATCACTCTTTTGTGCCACTTATTCAAAGGCCTTTCAAATTGTTTTGATTGCGGGCTCTGTGGTTTTTTTATCCTAGAACTGTAATCACCAGGGTTTTCATTTTTCATGCTGTCACCCTGAATGGTTACGAACTCTAAATGAGTTTTAGTCGCATGGCCTTCTCTGGTGAACAGAACATCGCAGAGTCCTCCCGCTCGCTGATTTTTTTTAGTCTGTCGGAAGTTCTGATCTACTGGCCAACTGTAACAAGCTTTTTTCGAGATGGTCATCGGTGAACAATCATCCAGTTCATATCGTAGATCGTCTAGACTAGCGTCAGCAAATCTTATTGGCACGGGTGTATAATGACCATTATTCAACTCATTGTAAGATGGTCCTAAGTAGAGATCTTTTCTAGGCCATGATGGTACTATACCATCACCGGCACCTCCGTAATGGGCCCAAACCCTGCAAACGCTTTTATCTCCGCGAGATCGTTTCGCACCGTTCAGTTCTACTCCAGAAGAAAGCAAGTACAAAGTGCTGATACTCGAAGAGCTCGCTGCTGTAGTTTCTGATAGTGAACTACCATTTTCTTTTCTTGTCATAAGCTCTCGTATCCTATCACACCAAAGTCTCCAGAACATGGTTCTCTTTTCCATTCCACCTAACTCGTAGTAGTTTGCTCTACCATCTACAAACCTGAAAATACCTTGAATTTAGCTTAGGACCCCTACTCCTTATTTGATCAGTTAGGAAGTCTACCTTGCCTTCAATGTCTTTCTGCGTCTTCTTTGAAAAACACTCAGCGTCACGTACTCCAATGGGAACACTGATACGAGTTCGAAACTCTCTATGCTAGGATCCAGATCTGGGGAACATAAGAAACTTATGTTCCTGTCGATGATGTCCGCAGCGATAATTAATCTTGTTGGTGTTAAACCCAAGGCGACTTCACGCAGGCCACGTCCATCGCGCGTCGTCTCCGCAAATGGAGATTCCACAAGGATGCGATCAGAAAATTCACAATACTCTGATAATAACAATTTTTGAATCCTATTGTGCTCCATTGTCTTGCTGCATTTACTTGGAATTAATTTTTTGTCAATTTTCTTTATATATTATCACGAAGATTTTTTGCGAATTCGGTATTTAAAATATGGACGATCCGCCGTTATGCTCTCGATAAGGTTCTAATTTTTAAGGACACCTTCGACATCGGATACCTGAACAACTGGACGAAACGCCGAGGTTAGTATTTACTAATTTGCTAAACCATTAGGTTTTGACAGTTGGGTGGTAATAAAAGAGGAAAAGAGGCTATTAAAATGAACAACTTCATTCTTGCTCATTTCATTCAAATTTTGAATATTTATATGATCTATTAGTAAATTGGCGATGACACTAGATGGCTGTCTCGTCGTTAAATCATGGACTATGAAAGTTTATAAAGATTGGTATATTGTCAAAAGATGCCGCTGTTTAATCGGCCGTTGCTTCGTGCTTTTTACAACACCGGAACAATTTTTTTGAAAGAAAATTCGATCTACGTTTGCAGTTTCGCTATCAATTATGGAAGTCACAAGAGGTATTTTCGGCCGAAACATGAGAAATTCTTTGTTGAAAGTTTCTAAGAAATTCTTCGACGTACAGAGTGCTAAATACATTAGGTCTGTAGTTTGTTACGTAAATATAACTAATCTAACCTAACCTCATTCTTCGTAATTGAAGTTTTAATGTTTATGACGTTTAAATTCCGGCATGTAATAACTTGTTTAGAAATGAAAATACTAATATCAGCATTTTCTAAGAGCGGATAGTGCAGATAAATTCTAGTTTAGAATCATGTATATCTATTGTTATTTAGATTAGCAGAAGTGGGAAAATTGGAAACTCCAAAATCACAAGGAAAATATGAAACTGGACAATTGATACTTCACAGAGTATTTGGATATCGCGGTGTGATACTGTTTCCCTGGCTGGCAAGGGTGTACGACAGGGATATTTCAAACAAGAAAGAAGGGTATAACTTTGGCCTAATACTAAATATGTACTGTGTAATTTGTAATACATTGATACAATGAATTTTTTATGCTATAGTATCGAAGAAGGCAATTACAATGGCGTCGGAAAGGAAGTCAAAGGTAGAACACATACCTTTTATCAAGTCCTAATTGATCAAAGAGATTGTCCATATATAGTAAGTTAGACTATTCTACAAGAATTATTTTTGCTCTTCTGATTCTATATTCCAAATTCTATCTATACTGTTTAAAGCGAGCCCAGACAGAAGCAGTCACTTTCCTGGGGAATCACGAAAGTAGTCGCAGTCTGTATGCTATTCCTGGTCTTGACTATGTCGCACATGAGGATATTTTACCATATACCACCAATGAAAAGGCTGCACTACAGCATGAATTATTTGACAAATTTCTATCATATCATCCTGACAATGAGCCACCTTTCATTGCGCAAGAAACTCTTAGAGCTTGGCAAAAAAAGAATCATCCATGGTTGGAGCTCTCAGATGTTCATAAGGAAACAACAGAAAACATAAGGGTAACTGTTATACCATTTTATATGGGTTGTCGAGAAAGTCAGACTACATCTGTTTATTGGGTGAGTAGTGTGAACGTACATTTATTATGGTATACAATTTTGTATTGCATGGTATACAATTCTTTATAGAAGATGTAAATTTCTAATTCATTAATATTTTTTAAAGTGGCGTTATTGTATTCGATTGGAAAATCTGGGTGACTTGAGTGTCCAATTACGCGAGCGACATTGGAGAATATTTAGCTTGTCGGGCACCTTGGAAACTGTAAGGGGACGAGGAGTAGTTGGTCAAGAACCTGTATTATCAAAAACTCTACCAGCTTTTCAGTATAGCAGTCATGTCAGTCTGCAAGCTCCCAGTGGCCATATGTGGTAAGGATATTAATAATAAATCCGGATGGACCGTACTAGGACAATTCTTTTATTAAAAAAAAAAATATTCTAAGGGGTACTTTTCGGATGGAGCGTGAAGATGGCTACGCTTTCGATTGTCGCATACCACCATTCTCATTGGAATCAAAAGCCGACGAACCGCCGACTCCAAATGCAAATTCCTAAGATATACGAGAGACATACAATTTCTACTGAAAGCTGAAGTATACCAGTGAAAATTATCATACAAGATGAAGGAAAAACGCGAAATATTATGCCGACAGTCACACTTTACAAGTGTGAATGAAAATAAACGATATGTCTCCTTGTAAATTTAGTCTGTACATATTTATTGATATATTAAGTAGTTCTAAAAAGCTTTTTTGTTTACTTATACTATAATCAGTGTGATCGATTAAAGTAGAATTATAAGAAAATTTGTAATTGTTATTCCTGAAATGCTTCCCAGCTGGTAAGAAATGAGTGGATTTCAATCCTAGGTCGGCCACCTCTACACGAAAATTCTCGATTCTCCTACACGGAATCATAACCACGATTGTCGTATGCCATAATGTCCAGTGATTTCAAGAATAGGGTCACAGATGGCTCTGTCTATACCGTCTTATGTAGTTCATTACCAAACCAATACTATCTGTTTTACTGGGTGAGTAAATGGATGTAAATTCACTTGAACATTTCGACATTTCATCAAGTTCGTCAGATTAGGTATGGCGCAGAACGATTAATGGACAAAGTGAAGAATAAGTGACTTGGTTTTTCGCACGTATAAGTAAAATTGTAGATATCGCAATTAAGATCATTATTCAACTGTGAACGTCGCATTTTCGATATTATATAATTTTATTCATTCACAATTTATGTACGGGCGTATTTAAATTTTGAATCAAGATTTTTCGTTGAACACAATGCCTTGGACTCTCGGGATGCGTAATTAACCTTGATTTCTTAAGATATAGTAGCATAAAAGACTCGTTTTAACCCGCAAGCATGAGTTTATGTAAAATTCGAGGTTAGTGTTCTGGGTAAGTTCAATAAAATGGCCAGCGATTTATCAAGTGGCTGTACCGAGGCAATCGAGGTTTTGGATGAGAAAGAGGAAGGCGAGATTTCTTTGGAAGACGTAAGTTCTTCCGAAGAATGTCAGGTCAACTTTGGAGCAAACTCCAGAACAACAGGCCAGTGTCGAAGCTGCTTATTCAGGCATTGCTGTGCTGGATGGTGCCAAGCATCATCCAAATCATTACATTCAAAGAGCCATGGGAAAAAAGGTAATTATGTCATATCCTTGTGTATGTAAGTATTGCATTTTATACTGTAGTTTACATTAACAATTCCATTTGCCACTTTGCATGTTGCATAAGTATCCTATTAGGGACTATACAGCTTTATGCAAAATAATACATTATTACTTTTTGGTGAAAATATAGCTCTTTCTTACTGTTCTAATCAAGTAGAAGTTCACATTCTTCCTAAAGATGCTGTGCAAGGAAAGGAGAACCGTCATCATACAAAAGATTTGGGATATACAGGTGCAAAGAACGCCATCTCTACACTGCAGGAAAAAAATGACGATCTTGTTCCTATTTCGAGTGATAGCGACATGGAGCTTGTTGGACTCACTGATATGTCAAAAGAACTTTTAGTAACTTGGAAGAAATCAAGTAAGGTTCGAAAGAAGCGTAAAAAGAAACGAACTCGCAGCAGTGCAATAGCATTAGAGAATGTTCTACCACCATCGCCAAGCAGTATACCTGATGAGGAATGTGGTAGCACGATATTAAAATACAACTCGACTACTGCAAAGGAAAGTCATGTAATCCGATCTCATCATCGAGAACAAAGTCCTGTACATAGACGGGCGCGATCTCCACCTCCATCCAGATCAAGACTCGTTAAATCCCCACCTAGGAGGTACAGATCACCAGTTTCTCGAATGCGATCGCCTAGAAAATCTCGGTCACCCAATGTCCACTCAAGATCACCAATATTGCGGAAATCACCTATAAGAAGAAAAGGATCGCCCAGACGATTTCCCTGTCGTTCACCTCAAAGAACATTATCCAAAAAAGTTAAAAAAAAAATGTCATCTCCTGATCACACGTACCTGGACATGTACGGAAATGTCACAAAACTCTTAAAAAAAGTGAGACATTTGGAAATGGCTGGATCTGATTCCCCTGCATCAAATTTAAACAAGCATGCAGAACATGTTGGGTCCTCTCTTAAGGAGAAATTAACAAACATGATGAAAAGTACCGAAGCAAATACGAACATGCAATTAAAAGATAAACCAGTTATAAAAGAAAAGAAGGATGAAGATGTTGATGAGGAAGAGGATTTGGCCTTATTACGACAAAAAGCATTGGAAACAAAACAAAAGAGACAGAATATAGTTAAAAAACAACACGAAGTAGAAACAGAAAAGTATAATTCAGGCTTTAGCGATAATGACAATGAGGCTCTAGAGTTACGCATGATAGCTCTTCGATCAGCAGTTATGAAGAAACATCAAAACAGAGTACAAAGGGGTTTAAAACGAGACAAAGCTACCAGACAACAAGGAATCATGTCTCGGATAGAGAGCCCGTTCAGCCAAAGCTTTCTAGATAATATTACAGCAACCGGCGAGGAATATGAGAGTCCTCTCGCATCTCCACAGACACCACCAACGTCAAAGGATTGTATGAATCTTGAAGATATGGAACTGGACAGCGAAGTAGAACAAGAAAGAGAAAGAGGCACTTCGCCATATTCACCGACTGATGATATTTCAAAACAAATGGACACAGAGATGCTCGGTATAGAGCCGTCGGACGTGTCCTTCGTGTCTACAGCCAATACGATAAACAACACACCAAATTTTAACTGCCACACAAACATTCTAAGAACTAAAAATAATTATGGTCACAACAGTAACGTGAGAAATATTGCTACAAATCTCTCATATGTACAGGCAAATATCCTTTACTCGCCATCCGATCCGACTGAGACAACCAGTCAAGACTTTGCAACCACAACAAGAACCATCCATCAAGGCTTTTCCACTATCGAGCAAATTCCAATTTTGGAGGGACACTTTAATAAGCACCAGGTTCAAGGGGACACTAATCAAGACATGCCATATTCACCGACGGATACGCCTATCTACGATCCTGATTTACCCAGAAGTCACACTCTCATTGAAGTTCCCATGGAGCCTGTTTTGCAGAATTGCACAGCTGGAGTGAGCAGACTTTCTATTAACACTGGGACACATTCGCAACCTGGTGATCGGTCTGCGTTATACTTAAATACGGCTAGTTTCCATACTTCCAAACATACCATTGATCAACCAATTGTAAATAACAGCGAGTCAAGGATACATCAATCGAAAACATCAGTACTAAAAGCCTTTCCAGGAATTACAGCCGCATCTTCCAGGGATAATTCCTCGTCTCGCAACAGTTCTATGATAATAATCGACGATCTTCCTGAGACAGAAATCAACCCCAGACTCCAAGTCCCTCTACCAAAGGATTTGCGGAGCATGAAAATAAATATTCCAGAGGAGGTTACCAAGGAGATTACAGAAATGGCTCAGGAGCCTCTTTATTTACAGGGTGTACCAGATGTTACTAAGGACCTGAATAAAATACCGACATTAGTCAATAGATCATTGGTGCCAGTTTCTATACTGAAAACAAATAAGCAACTGCAACAGCCATTGCCGCCTAAGAAATTAGAAACTAATCTTCAAGCTGAACCAGTATTTAAAAGTGCTGAGATGCAGCCAGTAAGCATTGAGACAGAAGCTACCAAAGCCAGTGCCCTTTTCAAGCCAATAAAACTTGCTCCGGTGATTAAAAAACTTCCATTGACTGTAGCTACACCAGCAGCATTCAATAGCTCTTTAAATGATAGCGTGTCCAGTGAACAGGCGGAAATGGAAGTAGCTAAGGCCGTGATATTCACGAGAAGCTGTAATATTTCTACAGTTGCTGATCGTTCTAAGATTCTAAAATCGACTGATTCAGGTAATACAAATGCGGTACTACTAGAAGGAAGGGCCAATAAGGTTCCAGTAGAAATTATTTCAACGGAAAATAATGAAGAATGTGATAATAAACGTAAGAAACGTACAAGGACTAGATCTAGTAAAAGTAAACGAAAAACTTATAGTGCAACAGCGAGCAACGATAAGCACGTTGTTGCCAATACGATGAAATCGAATACCGCCGAAACGGATGTCAATTTATTTTCATTGTATCAACAATTAAAGAACCCTCCAAAGAGTAACAAAAGTAAAAGGCAGAGTGCTACTATATCTAAGAATAAAAAGATCGAAGTACATGGTAAAGGTGTCGATGAGAAAAAAGTGGAAAATAAAAGCAATAACTCAGCTGACACTATTGGAGATAGTATCAAACATCCTACAGAGAAGCAAGTGGGATTTGAAAAGGATATTAACAATGATAAGACGCAAGATAAAAAAACAAACGATACTAATAAGAAAGATGATGAAAGAATCTCCGGCGAAAACCTCAATCCCAATATTAATTCCCCTCAAAGTACTCTTGATACAGCTACAAATGTGATTTCGGGTAAAAAACCTGAAAGTATTACAAATAATACTAGCACTATGGAGAGCCGAAGAAGAAGTAGCCTCGACGAGGACGAGGAAGCGTTACGAGCAATTCTACTTGCATCCCTGGCGAAGAGATCGAAACCTTCAGAAAGTGTTACTCCAACAAGTAAACCAATATCGGTAGTATCAAATCTTTCGGATACTACAACTTCTAGTAGTACAACACCTATAGATAAAATGACTGGCAAGAATCTACGGACTCCTGAACATTTAGTCTTTAAACCGGACATAAAAACACCAAATTTGTCAAGTGAGTCTTCTTCAAAATTAAGCTTGTCGCCTGAAACAAAATCTACGGATCCGATCTCAACTCAATCAGTAACGCAAACAAAGATTGATCCTGAAGTCGTGAAGAATATCTTTCTTGCTGGCGAGAATAGTGATTCCTCACCATCTTCAATAGCCGGAAAAAAACGAACAAATTCTGTAGCAGTTAAGGGACCTCCCAAAAAAGTAGTAAGAAAAGCACCAATACCTGCCAGCACAAAGGTAGTGAACAACGCAAAGAAGTTTCAGAATACTTTGGTGCAAAAGAAACTGAGCTTACAGAAAGTAACAACAATATATAATGCGCAGAAAATAGGGAATAGAACTCTGTATAATACTCAGTTTACAGAGAAAAGTCGACCACAAAGTCCAATGACATCAGCGACAGAACGCTTTATTATAAATTTAGGATCAGATTCAGATAGTGACTCAGAACCTGAGCAACGAAAGACCAATGTCGCTCTCACGTCGAATAATAGCAGTGTAGAGAAGCGTCAGCCCTTGGCAATCCCAACCACCGACTTTGAAAGAAGCGTCGACCTATTCCTACGGGACGTTCGTAAGAAGCAGGAGTCAGCGGCAGCGACAAAGACGTCCAATCCCACTAACCCACTTAGCAAAGCAAAGCTTGCACAATCAACTTTGCCAACTGGTATTCGCACGATGTCTACTCTACATACGACGCCATTGGTAAGATTGCGCGTAATTGGTAATTTATTGTTTCATATTATATTTTTCCAAATACCAATGAATTCTTGTTTTTGCTTTTGAAATATTCTGGAAAATTATTTTACAGGCTGTCCGACATCTTCCTGCATCGCGACAAGAGGAATATCGTCGTTTAAAGCAGCAGATATTGGAACACGAAAAATTAAAGCTACAGCGAGCTTTAGAGATTAATAATGCACCGACAAGTCCTAGTGGCAAAAGTACAGATACTTCACCAGGTCCTCTATCTCCTGTTAGTCCTGCAGTGTTACCCTCCGCATCAAAATCGAGTGAAAATCCTGCTGCTGGAATATCTAGACAAGCACTAGGTTCTCAGTCGACAATGGCAATCACTGTCAATGACAATGGTCCAAGGAATGTCAGTATCTTACCCAAAAGTACTTCCTTGAAATCTTCGCCTAATCCATCCGATGCTGAATCAGCTGATAAATCTATTCTAAACGTTTCACCAAAAATTGGATCCACATTTCCAAAAACTATTATATCACCAAAGCCAATGATAAATTTAAATATTCAGATACCAAATAGTACACTATCACGTAGTAACTTGACAGCTAATAAAATAGTACACCCGAACATTCCAACAAATAAATTACAAACTGCTAATTTAATTTCAACGAGCATTGCTCACGAGAAAAAGACTAATAAGAGTGTTACTGTAAATTCGAATAATTCGAGTAAAGAATTCTTAGCTTCAAAAGCTGTTCAAATTCGAGTAACACAGGGTGAAGCTGATCGGACGGTTATCATAAGCGGCTCCTCACAGTCTAGTAAGGCAAAGGGTAATATAGACATTCATGAAGTTCCGAGTGCTAACAGTATTAATCAGAACAAAAATATGATTCACATGGAGAGCATTACAATGACTTCACGAAGACCCATAATAAGTGACAGTGTCAATATCAGTGAAATGGACAAAGGCTCAGAGAGTAGCCAATCTATAGATTCGGAGGCATCTACATTGATTCTAACTCAAGAAGATAAATACGCTACAGAGAGTGAAAACACGGCAAGCTCTAGTTTATCAACTGTTAAACTCTTAGATACTATAGAAATGAATTCTTCAACGATTTCCATGTCTGTCAAAGCAACCTCATCGAAAAATAATTCACTTACTACTAATATAGAACGTGAAAAGGGTTGGGGATTTTCGAACAGTATGAAAGATGACGTTAGAACGGAATTGAATGTTATTAATGCACTTCCATTAAATGAGCAGTCTCAGTGCTTAAAAAAAATGGAGACAAAATTAGTGTCAAAACGGTAAGTCATTATTGTCAAAGTATTTTTTTTTACCATATTCTTTTGAACATAACAAAATTCATGAAGAATTCTTGATCAATGATTTAGGCATACAGTTCTGGATGACTTGAAAGACATGTCTGCGGAACTCCAGCAGTGGGAATCTGAGAGGGACTTGCAGAATAAACTAGCAGCCCAGGTGAAGAGACTTCGTGAAGAACTTCGTATTGCTGAGGAGAAGTTGCAGTTACAGAAAAGTCGCGTTCACAGTATGGTACCCAAAGTGACCGCTACCCATGAGAAGATCAACGATGGCCGTAGAGAGTGTTACAAGTTATTAAAAATCTGTTCCGGACTAGGCACCAAAATAATCGGAGAGAAATACAAGTACGACTTCCACAATGTGTTACAAATTTTATATCAATTTATATAGCATTTAAATTATCCTTTTGATATCATTGAACTCATGAATAAGCATTTCAAGAATCAACAATAATGCCACTGCGGCAGATATACATGTTATTGTGTTTCAGGGTACCTACTGATGGTGCACAACTATTAACTGCAAGGTTAAAGGAGGTGGCTGTTCGGACTCGTCTACTGTCAAGAAAGAAAGTACCATCCGTCGAAAATATAAAAAATCTTGAAGGAAAACCACCATCAGAAACACAAGATGATGTAAGACTATCAATGAATTATGCGAACAACATGCAGGCGTGTACAATTCCAGAACGGAATGAAATAAATCTGAACAGTTCATTTTCGGAATCGAATAAACAAAATGCAGACGTTGAGAAAACCGAGGAAACTCTTTTCCTGGAGGATTTAAAGAGGACATCAATAAGTTCATTAAGAAGAGAGAATGACAATGCTTTAGACAAAAACAGTTCAAATTTAGAGAACACGACATTGCTTCTCGAATCTAAAGACGTTACAGAAGTATCTATAGGAACAATAAATGAGAAAAAGGATACTAATCTAGCAGAAATTGAAAGAGAACCAAGGGTGGAATTAGAATTGGAATTAACAAGTACTTCGGCAGCTTCAATAAAGAACGAAGAGCGTTTATATCCAGAAACGCCGATGTCGCCTATTATTCACGGGATGTTGATGAGCGAGGGCTCGAAGAAGTCATTGCTCACACCTTACTCATCTGTCCTGTCACATTTGAGGACACTAAGGTGGGTTACTCGTAGGGGACATTGGATCTCGTACGTTGCCTTGTAATCCCCTGGCAGGTGCACTACGTTCGAGGAATTCGTATTTGACCTACGAACGAGGACAGTCATGCATTATCCTTAGAAAATTCTCGTGTTCTCTTCGTTTGCATCCAGGAACACGAATCCCGAAGGGATCCTATGTCCATACGAGCTGATGGGAACCTGTCGCGATGGAGACTGTCAGTTTGTCCACCACAATGCCGCACACAGCTAGTAGCTCATTAAAGCTGCAGAAAGCAACACGACAAACTTTCCATACGTAAGGTGGTTCTAATATCTAGTTCGCGGCTTCCTAAGTAAGCTTACACTGAACTAACTCGATCATTCGTAATAACTTTGTTAATAATTCAATTAGTTATCTTTCTATTCTACATTCTTTTACAATGTTTTTGGACTTTACGTTTCTCATACTCCCATGAACGTGTTAAGCCAACATTATTCTTTTACCATTACACAATTATTTTAGAAAACTTGAACGATAAAGAAAAAAGACAGGATAGTAATGAAGAATGGAACGATTGCTATATCTCAAACGAGCTTTCCTTTTTATATCCTTTTGCAGGTAAACACTATTGAGGATGTGGAGTATGCCGTGACACACTAAACATACACGAGGTTCTTCCCTCTTAGTTGCTGCGGCTACACCACGAGATGGTAAGTTCCCTTCATAAATGACAGGACTTTTTGCACAAATTTAACCACGCCTCACTGTGTGTCTAATGTACGGGTGTGCGCTCGCTGTCGCGCATTGCTCGGTACGGGGATCGGACGGGACCCTTTTGTTACTATGTTATTTAACTTTTAAATCCAAAAATGTGAATTTGAGGGAGATTGGAGACGACTGGTTTTGTATAAGAATATTCAAAAAGTGTTGTACAATCCATCGATAATCAGTGCGAACAATGTATAAGAAAAAAAAAATGAAATCAGCAACAAGAATATGAAAAGGATCTTTGGTGAAAACTCAAGAACTCCAGAGGCTCGAGGAGACGGACATCGGAAGAATTAAAGGATACAAGGTGTTCAGAGAGATCCTTTCAATTTTCATACGTTACATATATACCTCATAATTATAATCTTCTTGTACCTGTGTAATAAAAGAAACGACTATTTTTTTTTCTAAACCTGTATTTATTATTTCATCGTTTTATATTTTAATTCCACCGTAGCTACACTGTTAGGGTATATTCTACTTTATTACAAAGTTGACTAGGACGTTCATTGGATGTTAGGACATTCGAGGCGAGAGGATCCTCTATTTTTTAAACGTCGCCGTATTTATTACCAGGAAATTTTCCCTGCGATTTATATCGAAACCAAGGGAAACGACCTTCAACCCTGTGTTCATCCCAACGGCGAACCCATTCTGTAGGACATATGGAGGTGAAAACTTCCTTGAACCAGACACAGGCTTCTGCGCCTTCTCCAAGAATCTTCTCGCATCGGTAAAAGTCTGTATACATAACGTAGCATCTCATTGTTTGATTCTGCTGCTGAAACCTTATGGAAATTACGACCTATTTATCATCCTGGAAATTTCGTAACGTCTTTCAATGAGAATATACTATGAACCTTGGATCTAAACCAGGTGTTTTAAATCTGTGTACGGTTGCGTCTGCCTTTTTCTCTTTCTTTATACAAGGATCGTCCTCTTCTTTGGTTTCCTCGTTTTTTTTCTGAGATATTCTCTCTGGTGATGGGGTTGATGCACCTGTATATACGGTCTCTACTGGTTTCTCATTCCGTGATGAGGATTGAGATTGTTCCCTGTTACCATCGACTACTGTACTCTTTGTTATTTGTTCTTTTTTTCCGAAGTTTTCATTTTCTTCCTCGGAAAACTTCGATTCCTGAACTAAATGAGTTGGAAATACTTTCTCAATTTGGGATGAAGTTTCATTTGAGCCATCATCACTTGAAGACATTTCCTTAAGACATTAATTTTCAATTAATATAATATCTAGACTATTGATAGCTCATGTAAAAGTATAGAAATCAAAATGTTTCATAAAATTCTTACTACGGTGACACGATGTCTATCTAACAGAAAAATGTGAAAAATTATTGTCATGGATACCTTTATATTATATATTCATATGTCACGTTCTGAAATTCGCTGCCAGTTACTACGAAGAGCAACATAGTGTTTTTATTTATCCGTATCCATATTTACAAAATTTATTGAAAACAGAGAGCTAGACGAATTATTCAATGTTCAAACATAGCTGTGACGTGGGTAATGGACGTTTCCTATATCAGCATTTATATGAGACTTCCATGTGGCGCGAATACTCGGAAGAATACGTGGCACGGAATTTACGCCATTTAGACACTTTAAGTGTTCAAAGTGTTATACTTGGTCGATCTCTGGCACCAGGATGATCACCTTCGAATGCCTGATTGTTTATATTCTTCTACTTGGTCTAGTTCTTGTCACAGGGGTATGTTTCATTTCAGTTCAGGTTATGTTTTTGTTCAAATGACCATTCTTGATCCAGCAGTAAACACAATTGACATTTGTTCATTTTCTAAGAATTAGTATAGTCGATATTTCCGTCTCTATAATAATCTTTTAATGTATTTTATATTTAATGTTCCAGTACAATTATATTTCTTTTTAGCTATGTATTATATTATACATAACAACTCAGCCTTATCCTAAAGTATGGAGACATCGGGATGAAAAATATTTCTATAATACCTCAACGGGCATGAAGGAACGATTTCCGTCTCTTAATGACGATTGGAGCATTAATTTGAGTGTTGTTGTTCCTGCTTACAATGAAGAAGAGAGGTGTAGGTATTATAAAATATTTAATAAAGTATAAGAGCTTATAATAAATTTTATTTTTGTTTTGTAGTACCTCCGATGCTGGATGAATGCCTAGAATACTTGGAGCATCGTCGAAAACCAGGCTTCACTTACGAAATTATTGTTGTCAGTGATGGCAGTACTGACGATACTGTAAAAGTTGCATGGAGATATGCAAACAAATATAACAATGTGAGGGTGTTAGCTCTAGTAAAAAATCGCGGGAAAGGTGGGGCTGTGAGATTGGTTTGTTTCCACATGCTTTCTTCTAGAAGTTACTTCTCAGGCTCAAACGTCAGATCCGATCAGCAATATAAATATTCTCTATCTTTTTCAGGGTGTGGAAAGTTCAAGGGGTAGTGCAATATTGTTTGCAGATGCTGATGGTGCTACGAAATTCAGTGATTTAGAAAAATTGGACGATAGCATGAAAAATATTTTAGGATGTAAGTAGACTAAAATTTGTAATATACGTAATTTATTCTCAGTATATTATTTTTATTACTTAAACCAAACTTTTAATATTTTATTTTATTTACTATGTTACAGTCAATTATATAAACGAACCAGCAAAAGCAGCTAATGCACAAGCAGTTGTATGCGGTTCTCGTGCTCATCTAGAGAAAGAAGAAACTGCTAAACGATCTTTTTTTCGTTTATTTCTAATGCATGGCTTCCACTTCTTGGTTTGGTTCTTGTGCGTAAGAGGAATTCGAGATACTCAGTGCGGATTTAAATTGCTAACCCGTAATTCTGCGAGAATCCTTTTTCGGACACTTCACGTGGAGAAGTGGGCCTTCGACGTAGAGATGCTTTACATAGCACAAACGTTAAACATTCCAATAACGGAAATAGCCGTGAACTGGACGGAAATTGAAGGATCTAAAATTGTACCATTTTGGAGCTGGTTACAAATGGGTCGTGATTTGGCGCTCATATGGCTACGCTATAGAATAGGCGCGTGGAAAATTCAAAAAATAAAAGATAACTAGTATCGCATTTGTTCCGTCGATTAATGCGAATCTTTTGCGTGCATTTCTTCTTGCGTGGACTTAGCGTTTCCTAGGAAAATCGTATACTATAGGTATACGTCGCATATTGGAAATGTAATATATTTAAATAATAAAATAGGATTCTTTTCAAGTAGAGAAGTTTTTTATCCGATTTGTAATAATGTAAATATTCCGTATATAAACTATGTCTTTACTGCATTTCTTATTTTATATGTTTTATAAAGATTATCATGAATTATAGGATATTGTTTGATAAATACTGTTAAGAGATTACACGATTATTACGAAAAGGTTGAATCTTGCATAGAGTATAAAATTATCATTTTTTCCTTGAATTGAGGAATATCGCCAACGTGTATAAATCATGTCTTCCTAAAAAAATCCGCTTCCGCTTGTCGTTAGAAGCCTGATACAGCATGATACAAATAGACAATGTATAGCCACTAGCGATCGTACTTTGGTCTACATCGCGCAGAGTCCTATAACGTCACGCTTAAAGCCACGGTCGTATATATAGGTCTGGCCACTTAGTTGTCGTACACCTGTAGCGTTGAGTGAGACTGTTAGTTTGCAGAGCTACCGCAATCGCTACTATCGGGAAATGCTGTCGCGTAACAGTTCAAAACGCGTACCAATATAACCTGTCTCAACAGTATGGTAGACGGTGCTCAATGTTTTGCGTTGAGAACGGTAATTCGCACTTCATCGTGCTTAACGCCGAATTTATTCGCAAAAAATTGTCTATACTTTCGTAAAACCACCAGTAATTATGTGATTACTATGCCAAACGCGTACATTGTTCCCGTACAGTACGTAAATCAAATCTTACATTGGATTATGTTTATTGTGATACTATACTATATAAAAGGACGAGTAGCGTGCGAACGACGACCTCACTGGACCTCGCTAAGCGGTACCCTACGCCTCCAATGATTTGCAGGAGTAGCCAGGAGTAGTCGTGCTTAACGCTAGTATGCCAGTAAACAATCAACCAATCAGAGTAGAGAGGGTTTGGTGACGTCACTGTCAGAGTGCGCAGAATTGCTAGTGGCTATACCTCGTCTATTTGTATCATGGTAGGAAAATAATTTAAGGAACGATGGATTCGGACTGGTTTAGCGAACACGTATGTGTATGTATGTATATATATATATGGCTATGAATGAAACGTCACAATTGCGTTCAGTGTGTTGTTTGACCTTAGTAATTCGCGAATATATAGAGCCGGTCACAAAATAACAGGGCGTTTGTAGAATCTTTTACAGCAAACTTATTGAACAATCGTCTTTAAACTACTAAACTGTAAATATTATTAAAATGTCTTTCGTTTCGCCGCTACCCAGCCGTGAATTTCTGTGGGACGTATTTCAAAGGTATATTAATTGTAATATATTTTGCTACGATATTTTTCAAGTTTTATGTACGTGGCCTTGTGGGTGACTCGTAGCTTGTTTATACAACGGTATTGTTAGATGATTTTTTGTTCATTTTGGTACTAATCACATTTCATTCGTACTTACATATATTTATGCTGTTTGTTGACAGTTGTAAAAATTAACAACTATCGAAGTTTGATAAAAATTCGAACAGCATTCTACCTTTTATAAAATGTTAGAATAATATTGATAAAGAATCTTAATATTACTAATGCTTTATTTAGAGTGGATAAAGATCATTCCGGAGCCATTACAGCTGATGAACTCCAAGTTGCACTTTCAAATGGGACATGGACTCCATTTAATCCAGAAACAGTTAGATTGATGATCGGTAAGATATATTTGTGGGATTAATAACTTTTTCATATTACGGCATACATTTCGTGTATTAATAGCAAGCTTTGCATCAGAGGTCTAAGAGAGGGATTATATGAGCTTCAAATTGGCTTGCATTTGTTTAATGCAGGTATGTTTGACATTGACAAAATCGATCCTGCTTCTCCAGGTATGTTTGACAAAAACCAAACAGGCACAGTGAGCTTCGAGGAGTTTGGTGCCCTGTGGAAATATGTTACTGATTGGCAGAACTGTTTTCGATCTTTCGACCGTGATAACAGTGGAAACATCGATCGCGTTGAGCTAAAAACAGCTTTAACAAATTTTGGATACCGACTATCAGATAATATAATAGATACCCTAATACGCAAGTACGATCGTGCTGGTAGAGGTACTATTTACTTTGATGACTTTATTCAATGCTGCATAGTTCTTTACGTAAGTATTCACAATGCTATATTATTTTGTATCCTATTCGAGTCTTCATTTGCATAGCAGATGCACAGTTTTAATATGATAATTTACAGACTTTAACCTCTGCATTCCGCCAATTCGACACTGATCAGGATGGAGTCATCACAATTCATTACGAACAATTTTTGGGCATGGTATTCAATCTTAAAATCTAAATCTGATCAAATCCAACATTAAAGATTACTCAAGATAATAAATTTTTTTCAAATATGACTGCTAAATAAATTAATATAACTATTATTACATGTTAGGAAGCCAAACTATTTTAATAATATTAAATTATTCCGTAGTCATTTATATTTAATGGTCCTGGGACGCAATTGCACTATCGTATAACACTTTATATTTTAGTTACATATGACCTAAGCACATTTTCTGGAACTATACTGATATAGTTCATTTTGTAAGAATAAACGGACCGTTTCGCACTGTTTTGTATACTACAATTGTTAACTTGCCTTGAGCTAATTTCTCGCCAATGTATGCAAACGTATTCACATTGTTGCTAAAAACAGAATTATCTGTAAAATTATTAATCATAAGAGACAGAAGCGAAGTATCGAACGTGATCGTATTGCCAAACAAGTTTACATTTCCTATTATTATTCTGTAAAATGTGAAGTCAATTCAGCAAATTGTTATGTCTTGCAGAGTTCTATACTAATACACTATATAGTACATGACTAATCCATATAGATCTAATCGTTTATAGTTATATAAGAAAAATTATACGCGATAAACTTGGTTTCAGGAATAAATTTAGAGCCTTAATTCTAATTACATGTATTTGTTTCTTATGATGGAACATTATGTATTTTTTATTATTTACTCAGTGATGTACAAAATATAATGAAACATTTCGATAAAAATATTCGTATCAGTTTTCTTATTGTATACCTCGTCATAATTCCGCCTAATCATTTGTTTTATCTAATTCTACGAAAGTCAACGAAAAGTCGTTCATGATATTCTTTGATAGTAAAACATCAAGTCCGAAGAATTATTGACCATTTCATGCTCGCAGTTTGCCATTTCTCAAAGCTTATTTATTTTCATTTAAAAAAATGCGTTTTAATTGTCGCGGAACATTAATTTAAATTTATAATGTAAAAAATAGAATAAGTGTAGCAGATGTAATTATTGCAACTTTGTATAACCCAGGAGACAAATGAACAGATGCTAAATCGATCTCATCGTAAATTAATTGTAATCCTATTTCTCGTCTAATTCTCCCATATAAGTTATAGTTAATAATTTGTATGGTAGAAATAAAAATCTACATTCAATTCGCCGTGTGACATTCAAATGTATAGAATACATATGTATATGAAGAATCTTTAAAATTCATCAAAATCATTACTGTTGTATCAAATTATATCGATTTTATATTTTCAACATAATGAATCCAGCAAGAACCTTTTCTTGTTATTCAAAATGAATTAAAGAAAGAATGAAACCTGGTCGCACATTGCGTCATTTTCCTCTGCACGATACCAGAGTGCCACTCAGTGAGATTTTTGAACCATAGTCTTAACAGATAAATTGCGCGCTACTATTGTGAGATGACCGATTCTCACTGTTTGGTCAGGATAGGTATAATGAAAGATCAGGTATCGCCAAATAAAATTACCGTATGTGATATTTCGGGCATATCTACTGAGCCCACGTTATATTCTCCTTTATTAGACTCCGGCGTAAGACTGACTAGTCTCTCACCTTTCTTCACAACCTCTGTTTACAATAGGTAGCCATAATAGTCATCGTATGTGTCTAACCGTTTCGGAGTAATCGTTACGCCTATAGCTCGGCCGTTCCTGACAACCGAGGCGACTCGCCACGATGTTCGATGATTTGAGATGCATCCGAATCGGAATCGGAATCGTCGGATATAGGATCATTGAATGCAATCCATTTCTTTAACCGTTCCGGCGGTAATACAGATTCGTAATTTTTTTGTTTGAGCGGGTAACCAGGAATGTCTCCCACCACGTAACGATCTAGATCGAGCCTTTTGAGAATTTTATAAGGGCCCACATACTTTTTACTCAGTTTAGAACTGCCCTGAACAGTGGGGGCCGATTGTCGAATCATAACGAAGTCGCCTATCGCAAAGTCGGGATAAGGTTTCCTCCGTTTATTGTAATAATTCTCATTGCGCTTCTGACTGGCTATAATCTCATCTGAAACTTGCTCTCTCATCT